>CAKAOI010028139.1:0-92721 GCA_916701655.1 Sebastiscus albofasciatus | reverse complement strand
CCCCCCCCCCCCCCCCCCCCCATGTTAAAATGCCCAAATTTACAGCAGAAATAAACATAAACATGTTTACAGCTTGGTGCAAAAAACAGTTTTGGTCTTTATACCTAATTTCCCCATTCGTGGCAACTGTATGGGGGTTGGGGTATTTTTATGTAACTCGCCCATTTAATTTTTCTTACGGCTTAAAGTTAGGCGACGATCCTCCTGTTTACCCATTTTTGGATTAGTCGGGAGTTAATCTGTGTCGTCACTACCAAAATGGCGACAGGCGGAGCCACCCACATTGAGCTTCACAACGGCTCTTCAGATGGTTGACATAATGGAGACTGCTTTGTAACTATAGTAACATAACCTCAGAACTTTGACTGACCGAGGTTTTCATCATTTTAAACGCTGTTCTCTCGTCTATTAAAGCTTTCATTAGGGTTGAGATCTGCTTGATGACGGTATTAGTGAGAGCTCAGCTGTAGCCCATGGAATTGAAGAACATGTCTGGCTAACCTGGAGCAGGCGTCTCTAGGTGCACTCACCTGCTCTTCCTCAGGAGGAGCAATTATGTCAAGATGAAGGAGGGGAGGAGTATCCCCAGATGGTCTCCGAGCCAAGCCCTCGCTAATTGGCGAGATTCAGAGTAGGTTGAAGAGAAGCACTCTCCTCTCCTTTTTCCACTGCCCAAACATCTTTGTTAGGCTTTGTTTTGCTTTGTCAACTCTTGCCTTTTGATATGCATATCAAGACATGTTTTATTCATGGCCTTTTGGAGTGGAATCAGTCGAGATCACCTTACTGTTGTCTGTAGGCACAAGAAGTGTTTGGCATTTTGTATGTGCGGACGAGGTTGCCATTTCAAAGCTAATTTTGCGACGCCGCCTCACTCTCATGCAACCCAAAGAAATGAATGATTTATGTGACTGTCACGCCGAGGCTGCAGAACAACCCAGACTGTGCATCACACACCATTCTTTGGGTTTTTCCGACAGCTTGTAAGGTTTTTCAGCGAGACAGCGGTGCTAATTGAGTGGCTGGAAAAGAACACTGATGAGACAGGAGAGCTATGGGGGTTTACTACCCACATCCCAAAGGGGCGCACGTACAATATATGTTTCACCAGCGCACAGGCTTCATGTTAATCATAACGCTAAAGATGTGAATTTTAATTAAGGCTTTCTTTCAATACAATCACGTCAGTGTTTTATTAAATCTCAGGACACGGTCGGCGTAGGGACTATCTGAGAAATCAGTGCATGTGTGTGTCTGTTACAGTACATTATGCAAAGCAATTCAAAGTTTGCCTGATTATCAGATAGACCACACGCTGCTATCAGATTGAACACATACGTCTGTTTCATGCAGACTTTGATCTCTAATGGGATTCTGTAGGCAGGGTAAGTCGTTTAAGGGGCTCTGCCTTCGACCATAAAACTAGAGTTACGATGCTTCAGCATCAATAATGATCTCACCACAAAAAGGGAGACACGCTCTGTATTCTATGAGCAAAATCAATGTGTGATAGAGAGTAAAGTCTGTCGGTGGAGGTGGTGACAGCGCAGTCGTTTCAGCAAATGCCCAAAAATGACATGTTTACGTCCAAGTGACGAAGGCGTAAGAATCATGACTGGATGGAAAGGAGGAAGTAGTGTCCCATTTCCTTCTGACATTCACAGATTTTTTTCTTTCAACCATGACAACAATGTTTCCCTAACCTTAATGCTTCAGTAGGCAGAATTGTTTAAGCATCATTGGGCAAAAATTCCATAATAACATTTCAGCATATTGTAATTTGAGAGAAAAATAGATTTCTGCCCCTCCTCATGGCTCTGTTTTCAGGCTTTAAATCCAGCCCTTGATGGGAGACTTTGGCCAATCACAGGTCATTTCAGACAGAGAGAGCATTCATATTTGATGTGCTCCGGCTGGTGGGCGGTGCTTGGTATTTCCTTGACAAATCTCAACATGGCTGCAGGGTCACAAACTTTCTAATTTACAGTAACAGAGTATTGATTCATATTTGATCAGCGCTGCCTAGTTTGTCCATTTGACCGGAGTTCACGAGTGATTGACAGCTGCTCAGAGACGGCAAGGATCCAGCTCGGCTCTGATTGGTTGTTTTCCTCCGGTCTGTGAAATCTTGCAGATGCCATTAAGAGCACCGGAGGACACAGAGACACATGATTTTTTCAGATTACCCGTCTCATGCACTACTGTCAGGATATAGTGACTGTTTTATAAAAATAACTTTTTTTAATCACATTTTCTCCAATCTCTGCCTACTGCTGCTTTAACCAAGTAGTTATTATTATTAAAGGTGCAGTGTGTAGGATCTGGCAGCATAGTGGTGAGGTTGCAGATTGCAACCAACTGAAACTCTTCCCGTGTGTGTGCAGCATGTAGGAGAACTATGGTGGCCTTTGTGAAAACGTAAAAATACGAATGATCCTCTCTAGAGCCAGTGTTTGGTTTGTCCGTTCTAAACTACTGTTGAAACATGGCGGCTGGCTCCGTGAAGTGGACCCGCTCTGTATGTATATAAACGGCTCATCCCAAGCTAACGAAAACAGAATTCTTATTATCAGATGAATATACACTAAAAAAAAACATACATATTAATATTGTATTGCATTTCTGCCAATATATCCCCCTAAGTGCTACACACTGTTCTTTAAACTGTGGCATGCAGGTCCCCTAAACTGAACAAAGGTATTATTGTGTCTAAAGCTGACCAAAACCTTAAAGTTGTAATCCTCAAGATTTCAGTCCTGGTTGATTTGCAGACACCGTGGTTGCTGTGGTAACAGAAAGTGCAGTTTAATACTACAATAAACACTCCTTGAGCAGCTGCTTCTGTTTACAGTGCAGACAAACAAACTCACATTAAGTTAGACAATAATAGTTTCAACTGTGATCTGATTTCATTCTGCACATGAGTAGTTTTCCTCACAACAGCAGGACACGGTAAAGTTGGAGGTGTGCAGCCTGTCGCCCTTTCACTCTTCACCTAACAGCTCACTGTGGCTGCACCTTCTTGTTCTCTGCACAGTAGTCCTTTGCAAAAATATAAATGATCTGCTGAAAAAAAAGGCTGAAAATGTCTGTTGTCTTGTTTTTTTTAGAAACATTTGACAACAGCATTACACAACAGAATATAAATAATATAATATATATAATAGAGTATAATATATTTATGCAAATTGGGATCCTCATCCTCTCTGATATATTCTGTCATACATGTTTTACTTGATCAGGGAGTAGAGACAGTGATACATATGTAGAGCTGCCTTAGTTCTTTGTGGCATCGTTTCAACAAGGTGCTGGAAACATTCCTCTGAGATTTTGCTCCATATTGACATGATAGCATCACGCAGCTGCTGCTGCAGACCTCCTGTTCCGCCACATCCCAAAGGTGCTCCACTGGATTGAGATCTGGCGACTGCGGAGGCCATTTGAGCACAATGAACTCATTGTCATGTTCAAGAAACCGGTTTGAAATGATTTGAGCATTATCCTGCTGCTAGCCATTAGAAGATGGGCACACTGTGGTCATAAAGGGATGGAGATGGTCAGCAGCAATACTCAGGCAGGCTGTGGCGTTTAAACGATGCTCGATTGGTACTACGGGGCCCAAAGTGTGCCAAGAAAATATCCTCCATATATACTGAATATATTAGGGCTGTCAAAGTTAACGCGATAATAACGTGTTAACGCAAATTCCTTTTAACGGCACAAATTTCTTTAACGCAACGTGATTGTTAGGTTTTAAATGTTGTGTATATATTTGTATATTTCTTCTTTTAAAGGGCCAGTGTGTAGCATTTAGGGGCACTAATTTCTTTAAAGCATTAATGGAACATGTGTTTTTAGGTTCGTAGTGGGCTCAGTTTTAAAGCTAGAAGATACTGAAGATACTGGCATCATATGAAACTAGAAAAACCTAATCCATTGGAACCAACCATGTCACACTAGCTTGTTGCAAAAGAGGCTAAATAACGCTCCAAACTTACGCTAAATTTTTGTGAGGAAAAACTGTCATGGCCATTTTCAAAGGGGTCCCTTGACCTCTGACCTCAAGATATGTGAATGTTAATGGGTTCTCTGGGTACCCACGAGTCTCCCCTTTACAGACATGCCCACTTTATGATAATCACATGCAGTTTGGGGCAAGTCATAGTCAAGTCAGCACACTGACACACTGACAGCTGTTGTTGCCTGTTGGGCTGCAGTTTGCCATGTTATGATTTGAGCATATTTTTTATGCTAAATGCAATACCTGTGAGGGTTTCAGAACAATATCTGTCATTGTTTTGTGTTGTTAATTGATTTACAATAATAAATATATACATACATTTACATAAAGCAGTATATTTGTCCACTCCCATGTTGATAAGAGTATTAAATATTTGATAAATCTCCCTTTAAGGTCCATTTTGAACAGATAAAAAATGTGCGATTAATTTTGGATTAAGTGATTAACTATGGACAATATTTAATCGATTGACAGCCCTAATATATATCCTCCTGTGTGTTGAGGTCGGTGTATTTGTGGTCAAAGTACAATTTTGTTGAACTTTTTGTTCAGTTTTAGTTTTTTTGCAACAGTGACAAGCTAAAGACAAAAGATGTTGTTCTGCTGAAAGATCAGAAAAACGTGTGAGTGAACGTTCTGAGGGCACTTACAAACGGCATACTTTGTTGTTTAATTTAGAGGACTTGCTGTTGAGGTGAGGTCTCTTCTTTGTTGTCTCTTACCAGGCGTTGCTGCCTGGATGCTGTGCAGGTGTTACATCATACGTGCTAAGGCTTGTATACTCATTTGTCACTTCACTGGGGGATTTAGTCACCCTGGTGAGGATTGTGACTGCATGTCTGTCTGAGTGGAAGAAAACATCAGTCCAATTACGCTGTTCAAATGCAATTAAAGGGCGATGGAATAAGAAAATATGATTTATTTCTGTCTCAACAAACCTCTTCATGTTGGTGTTTACCTATAAAGTTGATTGGCTTGGTGTTTGTAATGCAGACTGTGCAGTAAGTCTTTAAAATGGCCACATTAGAGTGCCATGCTGTTCACTAACCATGCACAATACATTTACAGCATGCCTAATAGTATTGGCAGAAGAGCAGTGGTGGTGGGCAAAGCAAACAAAATAGTCTGTTTGAAAGCAGTCATTTTGTAAAGTATTATGTTCCAAAGCACAAACAGTACTTACAGGGATTATACAGGAAACCATGACTCAGGGGTTTCTTTTGATTGAATTCATCTTCCTGCAGAAATAATATACTACATTCATCTTTTTTTTGTGTAATGCTAAATACATATTTCTGAGGATATAGAAAGACGGTAATCAAATTGTACAAATAAAGTCATTATGTTCTTTCTTGTAGGTCAAACCACTTTTCTACTCCTGCTAACCTAACCATAGCGAACAATAAAAACACATCCAGCCGGCGACTTCACATTTCACACATGATGAACTCTCACATTGATGTCCTGAAATGCCCGTTTCCCTCTGCACCTCGTCTCTGTGGGTGCTCTATTGTTGCTCCAATAGTGGCAGAACCTTTTCCAAACAGGTCAGGCTGAAAGCATGAAGACAGTTCAGGACGTCCAAATCAGAAGCGTTTTCAGGCCCTTAATCTTCTCCTTTATGGCCAGCTTAAGCGAGAGCGAGCATACTCTGTCCAAAAATATCTCCCTTCCAGCTCTTAGAAGATCGATGCTGATACCATCTGAATAGCTGTTTGATTGTAGCATTGTTGGATGACATTAAAACCTGCCAGCCCTCAGTGGATTAGTTTCAAAGACCCAGTATACACAAGGCTGCAGCAGCGAGTGATGGAGTGGAGCTCCATAGTTGTTTGCAGGGCTGGTTGTTTTGCAGGGCATGTATCTGTGCCACAGATTCTTTTGCTCAGGATCATGGCGCATTTGAACCAGACAACTAATGTGTTGTATTCTTTTGTAAATCCTTTGAAAACATGTTGAACTAAAGCACTTTATTGACAGCTGCATCGGAAAATGAAATCATGTGAAAGGAGAGGAGGAATTCAGGGACACTGTCAGCTCCGACTTTATTAGAGACAAAACGTTCCGGGCATCAAATTTCCAAAGTGAAACACATCTTTATAGTCGCAGACCACAACAACCAATCAAAGAGGGGAACCAGAACTCCAGAGCCAAGTCTGAAACACCTGAGACAATTACCACATTAATAATTGATGCAAACATCCCTGGAATTAGACAAATGTATAACAAGAGAACATCGTATACAAACAAGGTTCAAGGTTCATTATTTGTCATTTGTCAATTCCAGCAAAGCAGAAAATCTTTGGTCTCAGGTTCCTTCAACAATGCTCATAAAATATGTACTGTATATATAAAAGGGGAAATCACACAAGTAAAAACAAAATGATAATTTAAGACATAAAAAAGTGCAGTTCAAATAAATAGAAACATAAGTAAATATAAAATAGTAATGTAAATTTGTATATTTGTATTTAAGTTGATGACAGTATTTCAGATGGGAAAACTGAATGTAAACAGGATATAGTAGGTATATCCATGATGAGAAGTAATATATGTACACAGAGGTGTAATAAATAGGTAGAGTAGGTAGGTAGGTAGGTAGGTAGGTAGGTAGGTAGGTAGGTAGGTAGGTAGGAAGGTAGGAAGGCAGGTAGGTAGGGAGGGAGGTAGGTAGGTAGGTAGGTAGATAGGAAGGTAGGAAGGCAGGTAGCTAGGTAGGTAGGTAGGTAGGGAGGTAGGTAGGTAGGTGGATAGGAAGGTAGGAAGGCGAAGGCAGGTAGGTAGGGAGGGAGGTAGGTAGGTAGGGAGGTAGGGAGGCAGGTAGGTAGGGAGGTAGGTAGGGAGGTAGGTAGGCAGGTAGGTAGGTAGATACACTAGTGCATATTTTATTCTGTTCAGGGTGTTGATCGCAGAAGGTCTAACATATTTTCAGGATATATTTCAAGAAATGTCAATAAAAAGCTTTACAAAATGATATGTGAGGGCAAAAACATCATTAAAATACCACACAAGAATGTTAATTGGAAATCAAAATAACATAGAAGCAGAAATGATCAAAATACAAGTGGAAGAAACAAGTGCAAATTAAATCAAGAAAAAATGCTACGCATAAAGAACCCCTTTAGAAGAGGTTAAAAACATAATGCAGAGCTATCATGGCATCACATTAAATAGCAAGTTATCATTCCGGCCCTGATGAGAAAGTGTTTGTAGAGTGCAGATCCAATATTTCCGTTAAGCTCAGGGGAGATCAACTTTCTCAAAGTCAATGAAAATGTCTCATTTTAAGGATGTTTTTTAAATCAATTATGAATGTGGTAGTTGTCTCAGGTGTTTGACATTTGACTCAGAAGTTTTGGTTTCTCTTTTCGATTGATTGTCTTGGTTGTTCCACATTGACTTTTCTGATAATACATTTTCCGAAACTCTTCAGTATTCATTTCCCTTAAGTTCCTTCTAAATGCTGAAGCATGCACATCAAACCCTATTTATACAGTTTCATTTTGACTGTTGTAGGCGGGTTTATCATTCCTTCCTGTTCACGATTAAAGAGGCAGTTTCGGGTGCATGTTGCACAATTGAGTTGAACCAAGTTCGACCTAATCACCTAATTAAACTTTATGATTGTTAATCTGTGCTTTCTGGTCAATCATGTCCATAGAAAATGCTGTAATAATCCTACAGGATGTCCCAATGGAACAATGGAAAAACAAAGATTTCAGATTGACTATGTGTGTGTTCAGCGAACAAACTCATGGAACATTTATATTCATAAACCTTGGCTCAGGTAGAGATTTAATGATACCTGATATGATAGTGAAAGGTTTGAGAAGCCAAAAGGGTGCAGAATGTAAAATAGGTGCAGCGTAAAAAGGCCTATCTCAAGATGAATAGCACCTCGTAAATGTTTAAAGTACCAAAATAAATACACGAGTCGACTCTAATACATTCAGATGAGAGAGAAAGAATCCTCAGACTGTCACGGAGAAAAGTGAGGACTTTAAAGATCAAAGACTTTTCCTACATCTGTTCATATTTTTCAACCCATTTTAGGTTTATAAATCCTTGACTGTCACCGTAATGTAGGCAAGAGCCAATTTCCAGAGTGCTGGGGGTATTCCCTGTGGCACTAACCTGGTGCTTTGGGCTGACATGTTTCTCCCACAGAGCCACATGCAGATGAATCGGGTTGTAACGGTGAGAGGAGAAACAGCCCGTCGCAGGTGTGAGGCCTACTGGGAGGCCTGGTAAAGGAACCTGAGTGTTAGAGAAACATAGGGTTCGGATTTTAATGGTGACCTACTTCTGTTCTGTTCAGCACTGCTCCACTGCATGAGGACTTACTAAACAGCCTCCTCTGAGCTGGATAAGAGGAAAGTTTCCAGCTGCTTTTGTTCACAAAGAACTGAAACAAAGTTGGGGTTAGCCTCATACATACTGTATTATACTGCTGTTCATAATTCAGAGAATGTGATCTGAAGAGGTACGAATAGCCTTCTGCAGTGACATTTATTTAGTTTTGTTCCGTCATTCAGTTGACACAAACGTCAAACCTCATAACTCACAAATTGAAACACCACAGACATCTAAGGGTGCGTTCACGCCAGCATTGTTTAGTCTGGTTTAACCGAACCCTGGAGCGTTTACCCGCCTTTGGTGTGGTTCGTTTGGATTAGCGTGAACGCCGAACTCGAACCCTGGTACCAACCAAACAACCGCTCTCTGATCCGCCTCGAAGGGGTGGTCTCAGACCGCTGTTAAGTGAATTCTGGAGGAACACCATTCGAGCCAATCACAGGAAGCGTACTATTTATGTGTCATTTTATTGGTTAAAAAACATGTGCTTTAACCGTTTTTGTGACCAGTGAACTAGTAGCCTATTTGCGTGTTTGCTACCACAGAATTTGATAGATTTACTGTTTATCAGACCACAAACAAGACAATAATGAGCTAGCTGGTGCACCCCGTGGTCACTTCGCCTCACTCCCCGCCGCTAAGAGACTAGTTAGCTGGTAGGAGTAGTCTCCTAGTGGCGAAGAGTAACGGACAGGCCGTTTAGACCCAGCGCTGCTGCTGAACCACCACCCCGCTGTTTGGCTCATTTTCACGGCGTAGGGAGGAGGTCGGGGTGGATGTGTGGGTCAAAAAATACCAGACCTTCGCCTGGGAGACCAGCGGTCGTATTCTGTGTGGAACCAGAAGTCAATGTTGATTTATTTGTCACATAACTTACGTACTTAAGGAACACCTCTTCCGGAGTTATTTTAAGCCAAACCACAATCATTTCCTAAACCTAACTAAGTAGCTTTGTTGCCTAAACCTGAGGAAAAACCTGTGAAGATGGAAGTTTCATTTGAAAAGACTGTAATGAGAGGAAATTGACACGTGTTGCTGGACATTCGTAGTCTGCTTGATATGAAAAAGGAGGAATAACTTTTTCGTAAGATATCATACGAACCGTTGTATGAGAATACGTTGGGTGACGTAGTGACTATACTTGCAGGGCTAGTTCTGGTTAACTGCTGTAGCTAGCAAGCTAACCAGTCTCTATTGTTCAGTTTCAGTTCACCAAATTCACCAAAGTTTAACTTTTTAGAATCTCCAAACCAATTTTATTTAATCTTCCCAAGTTGTTTGTTGTTGTTGGTGCAGTGAGCTATTATAGCCTCCATTTTTTTAATAGCATTTTATCATTTATTTTTTATCATCTATGTTTTTTTTTTTTTTTTTTGAAGTTAAAATACAAATCAGGCTTTATTATTAGCTGAATTTAGTTTACATATTATTAGTTATTTTGTATACTTAAACAACACAGAAAATAAGTCTGTTTGATTACTGTCGGCCTCCAGGATAAGCCACAGCCATTTCCGATCAAAATACTATTTTAGTGAAATAAACAGAAAGAGATAGGAGGTGTGTGTTACAGCCCTACTAAGTATGCAGCCAACACCCTTACTGTTGTTATACCTTGAAAAATTGCACGCCAACAACAAGAGCAAAAAGGGAGCATAATGCCTGCACGATGACTGGATTAAGATAAATATGCCTCATAATAGAAACTGCACGTGTAAAAAAGATATACTATATTTGCTAATGTTTATTTAACACATGATATATTTGGTTTGGTATATTACCACAATAAATAGGCTGGCCATATCTGTGGAGATGATTGCACAGATATTTTTTCCTCACAAACACATAGCTCTGATGATTTATGAGTAATAAATATATTAATCTTTGTTGAATATAAAATTGAGTGATGTAGAATTTCTGTCACTCTATCAACTGACACAGCCTTGTTTTTTATTCTGACAGGTGTGGATTAATGGTGCCATTGTAGCCTGATGGGGACATTAGCTTCTTTTTCACAGCTGCTGGTGTTTTTTCTTTTTTGTCGTTTGTTTTTTGGCACCTCAGTCCCCAATTCTACCTCTTTTGTGTTTTATCGAGTTCGGATAATACAAAGAAACACATTCGCTGCCATTTTCTACCTCATAAGGTTGAAAGTATTGTTCTCGCTGATAGTGGATACACAACAAGGTTTGTTAAGTGCATTTCCGTTGGAAAGCCCTTGACTCACGGCACAATAGCAGTCACAAAATGGCTATTCAATGCGACCATGCCGGCTATTGTGGGACAGTCAGTATTATCTTTTGCTACAAATGGTGCACTGTTGCATGTTGGCAATGAACACACAGTCTATTCATTTTTTTGCCCAAGAATTTATGAGGTTACAGCGAGCATATAGTGGGCTGTTTGTAACCAAAATATTGAATAGTTGTCTGACAGATAAGATTTGTTGTGCCCTTGAATGAGCTCAGTAATTACTACTGGATGATCGGGAAACAACTAACACATGCCAGAAATAATTAGAAGGGAAAAAAGATGAGCACGAATGTTGCTGTATTGTTTTAAATCCTCTTTTGGAGGGATGTTGGTTAATGGCTAAAAGGCATTTCTGAGCAAAACTAAGCAGCTCTCTCTGCACAGAGAAATGTAGTCATGGTTATTACAATTTATAAAACAGAATCTATTGGGTGATCAATATGTTTTCAGCCAGCCAAGCGATATGTAATGGCATTTGCTCTGACAGCATCAATGGCTGAATCTACAGAGATTCATTCCTCGGGAGTTTTTACTAGAAGCTTTTTCTCGTATGATGTCACCCTCCAAATGTATGCAGATTACAGGTTTGTCAGAGGTGTTACCTTTAAATGCAGTGTTGTGTTTTGCATAAAAGAAGAATAGCTTACCCCACACTAGAATTAGCATGGTGTTTGAATGCTTCTGGGGGATTGGAAGCATGATGCTGTAAACATGTGGGGTGTGCAGGGAGACATTTTTCTTGAATTAGATTACCTTTTGAGTAGTTCTTTGAATTATGCATTACCCTGTGCATGTCATCCTATACAGCTTCGCGTAGATCCGTCACTACTTTCACAATACAATGCGGAAGTTTCCTGTTGCTTCAAAGTTTCTATTGTTGGAAGACAAAATTACTGGTTGCTATCTCCATTGTGGAGGCAGTATATGCAAAAGACCTTTGCTCCACCACTGATTGTATTTGAATATAATCCAAGGCTTGATTTTTTCTGTTTGGTGAATGTGGGCAGGTTGAAGTTTCAACCCGATGGAGGTGATAAAGAAAAGGTCAGAAGATCAAAATATGACGGAAATATCAACTTCATAGGAATCCTGTCATCATTAGAGAGTTTGTCAATAGGAAACCTTGCTATATATATGAAGAGTCAATGGAATCATTAGATCATTATTATCCAGAGGCTACACATATCTACACTGTATTCAGAGGGCAGTTGTAAAGTAGTTGTAGAGATATTCTGCTCTAGTTAAAAGTGTATTAAGGATGTATTGTCAGACAACTGACCAAGGTTGTCACCCCTAACAAAAAGAGGAGAAAAGCAAACGATGAGTTAAGATGTTTGAAGATGTCCTGATGAAATAAATTAGTTAGATATTTTCTACATTTAATTCTCCTTTTATTGCAAAAGTGCAACGATTAAATTTCTTACACTTTTGCATTATTAAAATATTATACTGTATATATTTTGCTTTAAAGGTGCAGTGTGTAGGATTGATGGCATCTAGCGGTGAGGTGGCAAGTGTGCCAAGCATGTAGGAGAACTACGGTGGCCCACACAAAAACGTGAATGGCCCTGTTGAGCCAGTGTTTGGTTTGTCCGGCTACTGGATGGCTCCACAAAGACGACCCGCTCTGTATGTAGATATAAACAACTCTCTCTAAGGTAACGAAAAAACACCAACCAAATAATACATACTTATTACTATATTCTAGGGCTGTCAATCGCTTAAAATTTTTAATCACGATTAATCGCATGATTGTCCATAGCTAATCGTGATTAATCACAAACTAATCGCACATTTTTTTTTCTGTTTAAAATGTACCTTAAAGGGAGATTTGTCAAATATGTAATACTCTTATCAACATGGGAGTGGGCAAATATGCTGCTTTATCTAAATGTATGTATTTATTTATTTTTGAAGATCAATTATCAACACAAAACAATGACAAATATTGTCCAGAAACCCTCACAGGTACTGCATTTAGCATAAAACATCATGGAATCATCATAACATGGCAAACTGCAGCCCAACAGGCAACAACAGCTGTCAGTGTGTCAGTGTGCTGACTTGACTATGACTTGCCCCAAACTGTATGTGATTATCATAAAGTGGGCATGTCTGTAAAGGGGAGACTCGTGGGTACCCAGAGAACCCATTTACATTCACATATCTGGAGGTCAGAGGTCAAGGGACCCCTTTGAAAATGGTCATGCCAGTTTTTTCTCGACAAAATTTAGCATAAATTTGGAGCATTATTTAACGTCCTTTGTGACAAGCTAGTATAACATGGTTGGTATCGATGGATTCCTTAGGTTTTCTAGTTTCATTTGATGCCGGTATCTTTAAAGTAACCTCTAGCTTTAAAACTGAGCCCGCTACAACCTCTGAAAGATCGATTGCATTAATGCATTAAAGAAATTAGTGGCGTTAAAACAAATTTGAGTTAACGCGTAAACTTTGACATCCCTAATGTATTCCATTTCTGCCAATAGATCCCCCTAAATGCTACACACTGGCCCTTTAAAAGAGGACCTATACAAATACATACACAACATTTAAAACATATGCAAAAATTATACAGTGGTGTTACCAAAAATAAATGAAAATGGAAAATGAGGAGAGGTACTCATAAGAATGAAATGAATCATTTTAAATTCTGATGTACACTGTGGAGCTCTACAGATTGGGGTGTATTCTATTTCTTTGAGGAACACTCACTAAAGCTGCAGTGTGAGACTGATCTCGGAGGCCTCCTGAAACACGTCCTGCAGCCTGTTCTGTCTGGACATGCAGTGCTATGGTGCACAAGCAGGAAACAGTACAGCTGGTTGTTCTGTACCTACCACATAGTTTAAATGTAAATCTAACAGCAGTCCAATACTACCTCAAGTCCTCCTCCTGTCACAGCTCAGATTACTTTACTAAGACTTCATGAAGCCATATTCTGCACCACTTGGGCAAGCATGGAAACTCAATAAGGAAGTGGGAGGGGGGACTTGACTTCCTGATAATATATTAATGACATCATCCGGTCTTTACTCCCACACTCCACTCTTTTAGACCGTGATTCAGCTGCACTGTATGAAGGCTCCGGAGCTCATTAGCCACATCATCACTTCTCATCTTCTACTGTAGATTGAGACCTAATCTGTACCCCATGTCACTAAATGTTGTCTCATTTCTGCACTTTACTGCTTTTGCACTTAGATACTAAACTGCATTTCGTTGTCATGGTTGTAACTGCTGAAACATACATGGTATATACATTAATTATATTCCCCACGGTAAAAGTACGGTCACATTACGTGCCCCGTCTCCCATTCTCTTCTATTGAAGCTCGAATGACTGACACACACTCGTTTTCTTTTTTTATTATCTTAGAACAGTTGTTTTTCCTTCTCTTTCTTTCTTTCTCTTTTCATATATAATAATGATGTATTAATCTTCCTTCTTACACACACACATATATTTGCTAGGGTTGTCAATCGATTCAAATATTTAATCGCTATTAATCACATGAGTGTCCATAGTTAATCATGATTAATCACAAATTAATCACGTTTTTTATCTGTTCAAAATGCACCTTAAAGGGAGATTTGTCGTGTATTTAATACTCTTATCAACATGGGAGTGGGCAATATGCTGCTTTATGCAAATGTATGGTTATATTTATTATTGGAAAGCAATTAACAACACTTGCTGACTTGACTATGACTTGCCCCAAACTGCATGTGATTATCATAAAGTGTGCATGTCTGTAAAGGGGAGACTCGTGGGTACCCATAAAACCCATTTACATTCACATATCTGGAGGTCAGAGGTCAAGGGACATTAATCTCAAGAAAAAGATATTTGGAGTATTTTATATTTTTTACCACTGACAGCCTCAGTGCTAAAAAAAAAAAAAAAAAATCAAAGTTAAATAGTTAAATATTTTCTTTTTCAAAAATGTTTTAAATTCCCCTATGAAGCTCCCTCAAGTACTGAACCATCAACACGGATGTTCAGTAATAAACAGGAATGGGCCCCACACTTCTAAAGGGAAACATGCTTTTTAAAGTCAAATTGATTTTGGTTTATATATTTCTTCTAATTAGTCTTCTTCTATTTCTTCTTCTTTTTTCTACATTTCAGATTGGCAAAGTAAAATCCAAGATCTATGTTTACTTTCAACTGGATAAAACTATCAATGCAAGAGAAGACCAATTAACATTAATAAAAAAAACAGACTCATGTCAGTAAATCTGGATTCTGGTCGCTTCAACTTTAAAGAATAAGAGCAATTAAGCTGCGGCAAAGAGAAAATAGTGATTAAGTCCGTTCATTTTCCTTATCTTTAAAGCGTCATTGATACTTTCTAAAGCCATGCACGAGAAGCACACTGCGTTAATGGTGCCTTAATGGAGTAACTGAGACTTCTGTTGTGTCATTTACAACAAAGAGCTCTAACCACATGAAAGCAGCTGATTATACCTCCGCGTGGACACACAATCTCTTGGCAAATAAATAAATAAATGAACAAATAAAAGCAGGTTGACAGAAGTAAATGAAGGCATTTTTCCAGACAATTGTTCAACATAAATCAGGCTCTATATCCTATTACAACCTAAATAGCTGTTGAAGACACGTCTCACCTCAAATCATTCTTCTCGGTGCCGTGCCGTCGTGACAGGCAGCTCAAATTGATATGTTTTGTCTGCTTGTGGTTTTGTCCTTCTAAGCACTTAAAGCAGCATCAACCTGTTTCTGCCACTCACTAATTGGCTTTTTTTTTCTTTTAACAAACAGGCCAGTGTCTAAATTTAAAATGTTGTCTTTCCTTGTTGTCCTACAGAGAGCAGTGTCCTGCAGAGTCCTGTCTTCTCCAAGCAGCCCGGCAGCATTGTGTATCCTGTGGAGACTGTGGAGAAGAACAGGGAGGTTGTGTTCAGCTGCGAAGCCCAGGGAAGCCCGCCACCCATCTACCGGTGAGTTTGCGACTGCAGAGCGTCATCTGTCCCCCTCCGCACATTGTTCCTCCCCGTCGATGCCGCTCGCTTTTGTACCGTTGACAATGTCAACATTCTTCATTTTTAGACAACGCATCACTGGCAGATGTCTCCATCTTGTCCTAAACAATCCCTCTTCACATGTTGGCAGCTCTGAGTACCAAGAAGAGTGAGCTGTTGGAAACCCAAAATACCCATAAATCCTGTAACATAATGTAGCATGATTATTTCCAACTGAACCAATGTGTGATTCTTCATATACCAAAAGACTGATTAATCGTTTTGCGTGGGCAAAGACTCACCCGCGTCCATTAACCAACAGCACCTGAATGCAGTGGTGGAAGAAGTATTCAGATGCTTTTCTTAAGTAGCAATAGAATAAGAAACAGAAAAGTAAGTGATTTCGACCGGCACATTAAAGTATAAGCAGTACTTAAAATGTTCAAGGTAAAACAAATTCTAGCTACTTAAACGGCTGCAAACACCTTGAAGGATAAGTCTGGAAATTATTCTATATCTTTATTGTTCTCAACAAATCCCATTAAAATGTCAAAACCAACAATGAGTTGATCCTACTGGTAAGTATTTTATACAAAGCCTGATATATCTTATTCCTCTGTTAAGAAGATTCTTATGAAGATAATAAGGAACACACGTTTGTTTGTTTTACATCAGTACACTTAGTGACAATATTCAGCATGGGATGTCTAATTAACATCCTTTTTTATCTCAGTGACACAGTTATAGCTAAGCATTTAGAGATGTTTGTGGTGTGTTTGTAACTCATTGGAAAAAAAAATATTACTAGTTACTATTTCCCTTCAGTAATAATTCCTTTTATCTGATTAATAACCACATCCTTTATTTTATGTGTTAAGTGTTCTATTGGAAGAAGCTTAACAACAAATAAGCTTATTGGTTCAAGGTGAAATACTTGATTCCTATTGGTGTAGAGCAACCCAAGTCCGGCCTTCTTCAATCAGGCCAGGGTGTGAAGGACTGACGGCCAGCGGAGCGTAGCGAGAGAACAGCAGTGACGCTGAAACTATGGAGTGATGTTACATACCATTATATTACTTGTACCTAATGTAAAAACTATTCCAGCAAGTAAGAGTTTAGTCAACTGTTGCAGCGCCCTGATGACATCAGATCTGCATTTTATTCTTTTCCTTTATATTTCATTATATTTTCTTATTTCTCTAATGATAGAGGCGAATGGGGATATCTGTGTGTATTATGAGTGTGCGTGTCTGTGTTATTTACGTTGTGAGAACAGAGAGAGGAATTATTTAGCTGAATTTTTATGGGCTATGAAACTAGCTTGATGCTGTAGGCTACATCACTGTGCTGCTGTCGTGCCATAAGCGCCAGGTGTCAGTATTGTGACAAGGGAATTCATGTTCACACTATCTGACTTACGTTATTCAAATGTAGTGAGCATTTAATGTTTAATCTAAATTGTCCTTTAACTTTTGTTTACACTTGTTCTCAGTGGGCAAGTTTGAGATGCTTCTTGCCACTTTAGTCCCATTTCTGGATTCAGGCTTTTAAAACTGGTAAGACAGACTAACGGTGGTCCGTACACGTTTCGCCCTTCAGCGCCACGCCAGGGAGCACTCCTCTGTTGTTAAGTGCTCATTCTCCAGGGGAATATCTAAGAGACAGTCTACACTTTGAATGAAGTCTTTTGGACCAATAGTTTTTGAGAAAATTGGGGAAAAGTAAGTCATTCGCTGGTGTACAGAAGATCAATAAGCTTAACGGTGTTCCGTACAGGTGACCAACAGTGTTTCATACAGAACGCATAACATCATTTCACCAGCGATTAATGAAAATTTAAAATGTCAAAATATTCAATTGATGTAATAAACGTTAACTTTATTCACATTTATTCACATTTTATTAAATAACACTGCTATAACATCAGAGTTGTGTGCAGGATTACATGCAAACAGCGTCTGTGTTGACAGAGTTGCTGCTCCAGTGCCAAGCATGCCCATTTGAAAGCATTTATTTAACAAAGGGTAATATACTTAACAACGTGCGATAGTATAATAATCATTTCATACAGACTACAGTACTGTGAGAAGCATAAATTAAGTTGAAATGTACGTTTTCGCTGCTCTATTCATCTCCCCTCTCAAGCTGCAGTCGGGACTGGAGCTTCCCCTCCGGGCTCACCTTGCAAACTTACTGAAATCTCACAGGAACAAATGGCGTGGAGATCTCTTGCTTGGTCGGGAATGAAAGAGAAGAAAAGAAGATGACACACACATACATTTTATGCACAACCTGGTCGTTGAAAAAATGTGATCGACACGGAACATCGTTAGTGTACAGGATATAGTTAGTGTACATCTATTTCACGTAAAAGTAGACATGAAAACTAGAATGGGTTAAAGGGTTGTCAAAGTTGCACAGTCTTCTTCTAATTCTTGATAGTACAGTGAATACAAAGTAATTACAGAATTATGGATTTGCAGCTTTCTCGTGTGATTCAAACTACAACGATGAACCGTACAACAGAGATCACACTATTGTTCTTCTGATCTCAGACGGTTTAATCCATACATGACACGTCTGTTCTAAAACTGGGAACCAGAAAGTTTTTAATCTTGCAAAGCCTGAAGCTGTCGGTGAATTAGACTCAGAAAGTGTTTGGAGCTCGTAGAGCTTGCGCTTTCAAATGTGCTTCACTTCGTTGTAGTAATGAAGCAGAGAATGTGTCCTGTAATATCGTGCTACTGGGTATTGTCATTGTGTCCCTCAGATTCAGTCTTCTTCCATTCATCCTGAATGAAACTTCTTGAGGATTTGTCTCTTGATGCAGCAACAAGAGAGTCTTGGCTCTGTTGTTTCTAGCTTTAGAAAAGACTTGTTCATCAGCCTTAGCTGATCAGATCATAGGAATGTGTTACATGAATTCTATTTTGTGGCGGATTTTCCCTTCAACCCCCTGCTGGAAACATCTCATCTATCTGTGGCCTAGGAATGCCTGTTAAGCTTTACATGCAGCTCATACATCTTTTTTTTCTGCTGCAGAGTTCAAAGAGCAGCTGTTTTTTCTCCTCTTTATTTCCCCCTTGCATGGACCATTAGTCTATTGAAAGAGGGTTGTGTTGTGTTGCAGCATCCCTGGCAAGTAAAAGTTCAAATCAATCATGTTTGCTTGCTGAAATTGCTGGGGTGAGATTTGGACGGATTGGTACATTTAATACTTGGGATTGAGCCAGCTTAGAGGATGACCCAATCAGCTGTTTCCTGTCAAGGTCGCTGTGCGGTCCTGTCAGAGCGGCCGTCGCTTTCTAGAGATGAGTTGGGACGAGCGGACAACAACTAAATCATGTTCAAAGTTCATTAACTGCACGGCCGTGAACTGTGACAGCTTGAGCTGCAGTGTTTACATTTAATGCAACAAGCGAATGTACAGTATGTGATCACTATTGTCTGCACTAAACCTGTACGAAGAGAAACAAAAGATATTTTCTTATTTTAAAAAGGAGGAAATGATGGGTAGGTTGTGGCTTAAAAATATATAATTCCAGGCACTCAAGTGAATGGTTAAAAATCCTTTAATAAATCTGACTGATGCATTATGGGAAAACCACTTATTTGAGAGAGAGAGAGATTTGAGAAGATTGATACCACACTATTATCTGTCTGTTAGAAATAAGGCTACAAATGTGAAAATAACTCTGCAACACTAACTGACCAACTTGGAGAATTATAATTATTTCACCAACTTCTATATACAGTATATTCTACAAGAGGGCTGAATAGTTAACAGTTATCCAAAGAGAGCTCAGGGTGACATACGGCGAATCTCTAGATGAGACGCCCACAGCCGAGCAGCGCTGCTCGCGGTCCACGTGTCCTCTATTAAGTACTGGCCCCACAGCATCTATATTTTCAAACTCTTTCTTCATGTGGGTTAAGTAAAAGGTTATGTCAGATGTTAATTTGTTTAAATGTAATGTAATTCCCAGTTTGTCTGTGGGGAGAAGAGGTGAACAAACTTTGAAATAATAAAACAACAGTAACTTTGTGAAAAAACAAATATTTCTCCCAAATATTCTTTACTGCTGAGATCCAGGCTGCTCGACAGTCAGCTACAGTTCACTCACAACTCAAAACAACAGCATGGCTGTTACTATTAACTCTGAATGAATCACATTACATTTACTCTATGTGGGCAGGCTACTCCTCCCAAAACACATGTAGGCCTATACCTTATTTTAGAGCCAATAGATACATCTATTTATAAAAAGAAATATATATATATTTAATTGAATAGAAAGAAAAGAGGTAGAATAATGTTTTGAGTGGAGTATCCCTTTTAATTTTGTAATGCTATGGTATAATACTGTCACCTCAAAGACCAAAAGAAATACAGTGATATAGATTTGAGGTAATTTCACCCACCCCTCTGAGAGCTAGACACAGAGATGACCAGCCTCCAACACAGAGACTTCAAAATAAAAGTATAGCAGCAGAGTAACAGCCCAGAGTATTTAATACTGTTACAAAATGACAAAACGTTTCTAAAATATGTGTAAAAACTGCTATAAAACCTCTGCTGATGTGATATGTTTTTGCTCTGATTGTTTAATTTCGTTAAAACAATAACTTTTTTATTTTCATAT
Source organism: Sebastiscus albofasciatus (assembly GCA_916701655.1). NCBI lineage: Eukaryota > Metazoa > Chordata > Actinopteri > Perciformes > Sebastidae > Sebastiscus > Sebastiscus albofasciatus. The sequence continues at coordinate 72,466 of CAKAOI010028139.1, read as the reverse complement.
CTCTTTGTTGGAGGTGCAGCATCCTTTCAAGGCTGGTCAGCTATGTGTCTAGCTTGCATTGGATAAGTGAAAAAGATTCAGCCGGCCTTATAGCGTGTGTATATATACATTTTATACATTCTGTAAATGAAAAATCTAAAATACAAAACGATGAAATACAGCTCATAATGTGTCTCAACATTAGTTACTTGCAAACAGACGACACTAAAACACTACATACAGTAAAATAACTACATAATTGAGCAGAATATAATTAATTATAGACAAGACTGTCCACTTAATATCTGCTTTTAGAACGGAGAGAGGTCAAGTTCTACTCTCAGGTCTGGGTGACTTGTGGTTTGAGGCTGTAGATGCAGTACGTCTCTCATCGCTTGAGGCGTTTAACTCTGTGAAGTCGCTGCCATGCTGGGCCGCCCATATAGTTGCAGGCCATTGGACAAGCAGAGTTGCCAGTGCAAATAGCGTAGCGGTGTTCAGACACCTTGTCCTTCAGTCTTGCTTTAGTTTGATCTAAACAGCTGCGAGGAGTCAAGCTCGTAGACATCATGGGTGGTGTTACAGTTCACAAAACCTTGAGTTGTCCCGTGAAGAAGATCTTCAAAAACACTGATATTTTTAGTGCAATTTTTACTACATTTTATAGTACACAAGCCGTTACTTGCCAGCTCTGAAACTGGAGAGCAAACTTTCCCTGGAAAATGGCAATATTGTGCCTAGAATACATTTTTTATGCCACAACCTCTCCATGGATAAGGCATTTGTTTTCCTCTTTAAAAGTGATTTATTATCCTCTCCAAGAGCACCAGTAATTGTCGGGGACACTAGATACTTCTTTATTTTATAATGCACTATATGTACAGTAAGTAGGGCAGTCCTTGACCAAAGAAATTCAGTCGACTAACACTCAAACGTGACTTTAATATAAATAAACATGGCGAATGACAGACAGGAAGAATTAGCGATGTTAGTTTTTGTACTAGTTTGAACTGAAAGTTCATGAAGGATGGATGGATGGAGACATGTTGAATAAACACTTCATCAACAAGTTGGTCCTCCATTTCTGAACCCATCTTACTATTACTTTTATGCCCTACACTAGAGGCTTCTTTATTTTATAACGCACTATATGTACAGTAACTATTATGTATTTGAATTCAGAATGAAACTGAAAATGAACTTGAACTGTAACTACGTGAATTGTAGTAGTTACAAAGTATTTTTTTTTCTCAACACATCAAAACACCAGGCTTAAGAAAAGGAACAGACCGCCTAACACTAACAGCCTCATAAGCCAGATGGTGTGGTATTATGCCACTGTGTACACGGCCTGTTGTTACATGATTGCATAAAGCATGTGCCTAACAAATGGGACTGCTGTTGTGGCCTGCTTGCCAGCATAAATCATTGTAAATGGAATTATTAAATAATCTAGTTTATATGTGCTTGATGTAATCTGTTGCTCCATAGGAGGAGGATATGGGCATGACAGTCACTGGATTCACAGTTCCCCCTCATGCTGCTTTCTATCACCGTTCCTGAACTGGTCTCAATTTATCCGTACTTAGAATGTGCTTGAGTTTCCCACAAATTAGAGTATCTGTCACTTAGTGGCTTTAAAGTTGTTATCTAATTGGCTTAAAGTGACAAGAGCTGTCATAGGCCATTCAATTTGTCACAACAGAACACTGGCAGCTCCTGGTGGGCAATTATCTTTAACTACCACTATGTTTAACTACCTCACACATGCACGATATAGTACATTAAGGGATTCACAATATCGTCCTCCAGTCTTTTCAACATGGGACATGATTAGTCACTCGGATACATCAAAACATTTTCCAGGCTCAATTAGCTATCCGGTCTAATGTTTTATAAAGACGCGGATAAAGCATCCAATCGACAACTGTCAGAGAAAATCTTTTGCAACATTTGGTTTTCAAGCTGTCGCCCGATTAAGCCGTTTCAATGTGGGTACAATGCCGTCGAGTCGCTCTGAGCAATTATGAAAAGGCTGCTTTCATATTTGATGGGATCCCTTTTCAGATGCAGAGGAAGCAGCAATCTGAGCCTGATGCTGAGGTTATCCTCTCCTGTCCACTCTGCTTTTTCCTCCGAGTCAAAGGTGTTACTTGCCTGTAGGATATTTATGTTGATTTCTGTTTGTTCCACCTCAGCTGCAAATGAATCGCTGCTGTAGTCCTGTGAGACCGCAGCCACCACCCCCCCCCACCCCCCCTCAGGCTCTTCTCTATTGTGTGTAGTAATAAGGCTCTTGAGAGCGTGCACTTACTTATGACTGAACCGGAGAAGGGCCATGAAAGACCATTGTGCTACACACTTTGTCTATTAAAAGAAAGAAAAATCTGTAGAGGCGCTTTGTGAGTGCTGCAATGCCCCGGCCCACAAATGTTCTGCTGTTTGTGAGACGTTTCAGTGCGGGTAGGCGGGTAAGCAACACAGTCTGACATTGTTTTTCATGTAATCAGCTCCTACTTGTGTATTACATGATGATCCTGTACCGACTCCAGTGGCCAACGCACCAAACACAGTTGGCTTTCTGCAAGCAAATGAGTCTATTCTATAGGGTTTATTATACTATAAAAGATGTAATATAGCAAGAAAATAACACACTGATAACGCAGCACCACTGTCAGTGTTTCCTCAAAAAGGTTCTTATGCCTCAAAGGCACCAAATTGGCACACCAAGGAGAGTTAGAGCACTGCATAAAAACAGCTTTGCACAACTCTTGTCTACTGTACAAAAGGGCTTTAGTAAAGCCTCTTTTTCACATCAAAGCTGCTTTCTTTTACAACTATAACAATACACTGTTTTCCCATCTGAACCTGAAATCATTCAGAAACAATTAAAAAATAAAAAGCAGAAGGACATTTCGAACTTCTCATTGAAGAAATAATCAGCTGCCAAATCACCTTGGGTCCTAATCAAATCTTCATTGTCCATTTTCCAATAAGGTATAAAATGCTCCTTTCATGCTTGTTTATCTGTACAGAGCCTTTTATTGCTGTGATGGTTATACATCATTGATAACAAACAATAGAGTCTGAGCTTTTTTTTTTTGGCTGAAGTAAGTTATGGCTTGAAACCATTTTTCTGAAATGACTGATTTTCCTCCCACCTGTGTTTTGTTCTAATAAGACGCATCTGTGTGGAGCGATTGAAGAATCTGTTGCCATTTTAAGTGAATTATACCCTTCGTTGATCACCCCTAACACCAACGATTATCGTGCGGACTAGTCCAGAATGCACAAGTGTGAAGGCAAGGTTGCAGGCATTTGTTTTAATTGTCGCACCATGATGATTAAGCTGCATTTTTATGCGGTTTGACTGGGGTCTGGCAAGATGGATGGCCTGCAATGCTATCTATTCTCAGGGAGTCAAGTCCTTGGCACCACAGTGGTTCACTGCTGCTTAGATTAACACAAAGCTGGAGGGCATGATTTCTGGGCCCTCAACACCTTTTATTTCTTTCCTGTTAAAAAACAATCAAATACACAAGTCACGTTCCTCGTCTCGTAGTCTGGAATGCTTCCATCGCCGCAGTCTGCTCTGAACAATGTTTAACTTGTTAATTTACATGTTAATTTTCTCCATCTATTATTTTCTTTTAGGTGGAAACTGAATGGTACGGAAATCAGTCCCAAATCTGGATCTCACTACAGTCTTTCTGGAGGCAACCTCAGAATCAGCCATCTGAACAAAGACCAAGACGCTGGAACGTATCAGTGCCTCGCCTCCAACTCTTTCGGGACCATCGTCAGCCGAGAGGCCAGTCTAACCTTTGCATGTGAGTCTCTCTTTTTTTTTTTTTTTCTTGTATCTCTCTCTGGGCAAACTTTGGTGGCTTCTGAGCTTCCACTAAAAAAGAAGTGCGGCAGAAAAAAAGACACGCCGTCGGCACTTCAGGATACCGTGGTGGGTTCTGCTTGATAACATGACAAACATGGAAACATCTCTCTGGGGAACTAGTAACTCCCTCTGTGCTGACTAGAGTTTACTCTAAGTCATCACTGCAGATCAAACATAAACCTACAAACAATGAAACTCAAAGCAAGGCTTCTTTATGTGTAAATACTGCCAATAGTGCTGCTCTCTACTATTAAAGAACCAGTGGTGGAAGACACCAATGCACATTAAAATGTCTTAATTCAACTTATAGATCAGATAACACATTTGGTAGAGGGTTCTTACTGATATTTACAATGTAATATAACACAATGTTTATTTTCATCCACTGCAAAGAACAAAAGAGCACCAAACTAAAAGACAACAACATTCCAATATGCAAAGTCAGCACTATCAGTTTTGCAGATAAATGTTTTTTTAATGACTGTTTTTAATGATTTGCGACCATCACGATGATAGACTGTTAGACAGATGTTGATGAGACGAACTGACGGCCTCTGGACTTCATATTCCTGAAGCAGGAGGAAGTCAATAAGTGCCTACTGTACGTGCCAGTTATCGGACAGGCATAAATGATGACATTAACCGCGAGTGAGTGATCGCTTGCTCAGATTAGATTCGGAGGTTTAGCGTTTGGGGACAAGGCCACCAATATGTCTCAGGCCATTTGTTTGGTCCCCTGGACCAGTGAGAAGTCAATCTACGATCTGAGTCTGCTGGTGGATTTCCACTAAGATGGGATGACAGTTCCATCAATTGTTGGGCTCTGACCTTACCAGCCTTCAGTTGTTGTCACAGAGTCGGGGCATGCATGTATGACCGGGTGTCATCTATCTTCTTTATTACTCTTGGTATTGCTTAATTAACTCCACAGCATGATTGAATGGTGAAGGTTCAAGTGAATAATTTAAAGGGCAACTGGTATTATTGGAAAGTGTCATGTAATTCTTTATAGGAATTTAAGCGAACTAAAGTACGTGAATTTTTCTCCTGCAGGGAGGCAGGCTGAGATATTCTGCTCCTGTAACGCAGACCACCAGCTAAATACACTCCTTTGGTGCATGTGGTGTTTCAGCACCTATCCTATTTCTCTCCAGTAAAGACCGTGACCTTTTGGTGGTAATTAGTTTTACGCGTAATTTGACTGTGATTTTGACACAAGACAGACATTGAGCCTACTCACACCTCTTATAAGCCTAGCAGTAATGCTAGAGCCGAAAAGGGGGTAATCATTTGGAACTATAAAACTGCACATCTGCTGCACCTGAAAGGTCAAAAGTCAAGAAATTTAACGATTGTCAAATCTTTCTAATTTTGCACTGTCTTTAGAGCATCTCACTTGTGGATTTCCTGTTGAAACTGGACGGGGCACAATGCAGGGAGGAAGCATTTGAGAGTATATCGTTGAGAGAATTAAAGAAACTTGTGTTTGATTGAATCATGAAAGGGTGGGACTGTTAAAATATGTGATAATACAGCTTTATCGGAGGGGATTTTGATTTACAATTATTCCTAAAAGTAATGTGTTTTTGATATAAAAACACAACAAAAATCAATGTTTTTGGCAGTTATTGTTAAAGGATAAGTTTGGTGGTATTCAATATTTTTGTTATTGTCAACAAATCTCATGAAAAGACCAAAATCAATGATAAAATGTATTGTATCGTCTGTGTAGCCACTGTGACTAATTCCTCTTTGCCGTAGAACTTCATTGTTATCCCAAAACTATTAAAATCACGTCAGTGAGCCACACCGTTTATACTGGGTGACATGTTTTTTTCATAAAAGAACATTGGCACTGTAGTTTATTTGGAGTCGATTTGTCCTGTTGCTTTGCTTATCCACTCTAGCAACAAACGTGTATTAATCCATGTCTGAAAACAGTCCCCAACAAATGCACTATTTACTTGTGTTTACTAAAAACACAAGTTGGGGTTGGGGTTGGGGTTGGGGTTCCAAAGGCAGGGTAGGGAAGTCGGAAAGTGTTTAGAGGTGGACTAACACAATGTTGTTTTTGGTCTTTTCATGGTATATTTGTTCACAATAAGAAAAAAATAGGATAGCACCAGCCTGTTATACCTATTCACAAAGTCATAAATCTTAGTAATGCTGATAGTGGAAGTTTAGATTAAACAGGAGGGAAAAAAGTAATCCTTTATTTCAGTATTTCTTCAAACTTCACTATCATCGATCATTTTGCGTTATTACTAGGGCTGTCAAAGTTAACACGATTTACGCAAATTAGTTTTAACATCACTAATTTCTTTAACAAATTAACACAACTTGAACCTTGAAACCTAAGAAATCCATCAGTACCAACCATGTCACACTAGCTTGTCACAAAGGAAGCTAAATAATGCTCCAAAGTTACGCTACATTTTGGCGAGGAAAAACTGTCATGGCCATTTTCAAAGAGGTCCCTTGACCTCTGACCTCCAGATATGTGAATGTAAATGGGTTCTCTGGGTACCCACGAGTCTCCCCTTTACAGACATGCCCACTTTATGATAATCACATGCAGTTTGGATCAAGTCATAGTCAAGTCAGCACACTGACACACTGACAGCTGTTGTTGCCTGTTGGGCTGCAGTTTGCCATGTTATGATTTGAGCATATTGTTTTAAGGTAAATGCAGTACCTGTGAGGGTTTCTGTAAAATATTTGTCATTGTTCTGTATTATTATAAATACATACAATTGCACAAGTTATATACTGTATACATACAATAAAGCAAGCATATTGGTCCACTCCCATGTTGATAAGAGTATTATAAACTTGAATTTCCCTTGACATCAATAAAGTTACTATATATCTATCTATCTATCTATCTATATACTTCACAAATCACGATTAACTATGGACAATCATATGATTAATCATGATTAAATATTTTAATCTATTTTTTTTAGCTTATAATACACACGTAGAGTAGATATTAACTGTTTGGGCTGTTTCCTTCTTGCTACAGCAATAGTTTAAATAGATAGATGGAATAGATTCATTGTGAACCGTTCTGGTGGAGCGGGGAATCATTCGTTAATAATAGAGGCAGCCAGGTAGTGAGCGATCTCTTCCCTTTATGTGATACATCTTTCTCCTGTCACCTCCTACTGTATGAACAGCTACCTGACCACATGGCAAATGTTTCATCTGAAATGGCCAAAACAAGCAATACTTGTAGTCTGACCCAGGATTAAATTTAATGCGACAGACTGTACAGCATCTACAGCTGTCTGTCTGTGTGTTTCTGCACAAATTGTACAGGAATCGTTGGAGACACACTGTATCATAGATGCTGCACATATCCAATGTACTGTATAGTGAACTATAAAGATTAGATTTACCAATATATTTCAGCTGTTATGAGGACTCTGGTCATAAAAAGTAACCTTTTCTGGTATCAGGGAATGCAGCTTTAATTTTAAGTGTGTATTTGTACACTATACAATGTGTTTGGTACAGGAGGTCAAAAATCTTAACACAAATAAAAACACCAAAACCTGTTTCTGTGTCACAGCAGTGATAGAGAAGGAAATACTTCTCATCAGCAGTGGCTCTGCCAACTATTCTTTCCCTGCCTCCTCAAGTATGAGTCGATCTCTGCTATCTTAAAGATGGACCCCGTGAACCTGATGGTCCTAATTACTTGAATTCAAGTATAGACGAGTAGAGTTCCTTTGCTGGAGCTGGCATGAGACCAACTCACTCTGCAGCGCTGACCACTAACACTCTTCTTCAGATTGTTTTTTTATGTGGCTTCTTGTCTGCCGAAGGTGTAAATAGACATCTGTATGCTGACACGTTAGCATATCAGCTGTATAAGGCCATAAGATGTCAAATGTGTCACTCTAGTCCCCCATGCTGGGAACGCTGTGCACATATTTTGACAAAAACTCAAGGTCTACTTACTAGCGTTTTCTAAAGCTTTCAACTGCATTTCACTCTTTTCTTTCAGAGGATGGAGTTTACTCAATATACAGCACAGTACTATGCACATAATGTACATAATGGCATGCAATATAGACAGAAACCCAGAATGGAAAAGCATGTTAGGGTGAAGGTTATCAGCTGTGAGTTATTCAGTAGCCCAGAGTTTTGTGGCAGTGGTATTCAGCAACATGTCAAAAGAGCACTTCACTCTATTTTGCAGCAGTGATGCCGGTCTGCACTCATGAAAAGCATTTTGTTCACAGATGAGCACGATGTACCTCAACTTCTCCTCTTGTCGGTTGATTGCATGTCTCCTTCTGTGTTCTTGTAGCTGTCACAATGGACGAGACCAAACAAAAGGTTTCACATATCTGAAATTTATTGAATATAAATTAAGTTAAACGACAACATTAAACAACCCTCATCATCCTACATTTCTTATTTAATCAAATCATGTAGCCTATTTATTGAGGTTATATGTGTTATTCCAGATACCTACCTCTGAAAGGGGAATGCAACCAAAGAAATTGAGACATTTCAAAAGGCTTTGCCAATTTACCTAAACCATTAATGAATTAACTTGTGAATTAATTTGAATCTGCAAGGCGTCGTTGTCATTTGTTGCCTTACTAATTTATTATCTGTACATGCAAAGGAAGTGTGTTTTAAAAATGTTGAGAACTTAGCATGTTTTTCAGGGGAAATCCATCAAGCGCATGACATTACTTCACACATGAATGTATGTGTGGGTCTGCCTATACAGAGGGTTAGTGATCCCACACTGGAATAAGCTTCTAGCTTCTCACAAAAAAATAAATAGCTAAATGATTTTTCAATTAGAACTTAATCTTAAAGGTGCTTAATATGAAATTCAGAGCATATCTAGTGACTTCACACGGCTCTCAATATGGTGAGGGCTGAGCCGGCGGCTCACAGCTAACTGTGCTAACAGTGCTACCGCCGAGGCTGGGCGCTACGCTACCGCCACAACACCGTCGGGACGGCGTTATCAGCTGTAATCGCGGCATGAGCGCAGTGCAGAGCAGCGGGCATGAGCTAGCCAGTGGGGCATGCTCACATGCACTAACAAGGCATACACGGCCGGCCCGGCTATGTCAACAAAGCACAGAGAAGCTCGGATTACAACACACACAGAGGGAGAGTGACTTCATTCTCTGCTCAGGTAGCCATTACTCCTCTATATCTTTACATAGCAAACAGTTGTTTGATGCTATATTAATGCTCTGAATATCATATAGAGCACCTTTAAAGTTGATGATGAAATCCTGATAGTGTGTCATTGGGAGCAGGAGTTCCTGTTTTCAGGAGAGCGTTGTTGTTCAGTGAACATGCTCTGCCTTCTAATTTAGTCATTTAGCTCTGAGTGTGAGGGATTTCTGCCTTTTCTTTAATTAAATAGGCATCAGCGGTGTGTTAATCTTGTTCCTGGTGAGTAATCTTTCTAAAAGGCATTATTGGTGTTGTTGAAGTCACAATGTATTATCACAGCACAATAATGCTTCAGTTTACACCTGCATGTGAGTCTTCAATTAAGTCATATATTTACAACAAATTATACATTTCTTTTCTGATATGATATTACTAATCTGTTCACTTTATATGACTTTAGTACTCGCGGTCTTGCTAAAACCAACTGAAAACCCACAGGCTGAATTTATATTTGCTGTGTACAAGTGCTCTTCTTCCTGAGCTTGTACATATTATATATTCCGTAGACTACAGTAAACACACTGTACAATGAAACTCAGCTCTTCTGCGAAATGGTATTCCTCGGTTTAACGCTTGTTAGTCTACATGCTCCACGACGCCTCCAAGGTTATTCTTTGAAATTGGCGGTACTCCAAACACTTCAGCATTCCTCTCCGTGTCACAAACTTTTGATGGATGATGCTACTCCTCGCGAGGGGTTGTGGCTGTCTACCCCCTGAGGCAAGGATAACGGATGGGCAGTGGGCGCTTCCACTCAATACTCGCTGCCCTTGATTAGTATGTCTATTGATTCTATATCAGTGATTATGTAAAAGATGTACAGCCATAATTCATACTGATGAACAGGCTGTATATTCAATAGCAGAATTATAGTGTGGGCTTCTTTCGTGGGTGGCGCTGAGAGGGCGGTGCTTTGAATGCAATGACGAGTCGTGGAATTTTCCTCCGTGACCAGTGATGTCAAGAAAGGCCAGCAATCAAGAAAAAACGTTAATGAAAATGTTTCGCGTGGGAGTTTATATTAATTTACTTCTATACTGTAGTGTCTCCTCAGTTTCAGGCATGCTCATATTAAGTATATAGGGATGAGAATTCCTGATGTCACCAGAGTAGGCTTTAAAGCCTTCAGGGGAAACATGAATACCTCATTTAAATGCAAATAAATCCTCTAGACTCCTCTCAGCTGTTGTGATAATGTGGAGTGAGTATATTGACTTAGTTAATGAGGTGTAAATAGCTAATGGGTGTACTCTCTGGCTTTTACTTTTTATCTGCAGTACACTATCAAGATATCACTCTTGAGGACCTGCTGTAAGATTGCATAACGTACTTAGGATTTACTAAACCTCTTTTGAAGATACGCAACTATCTCGACCTACAAATAATGAGGAACTGTGTTTTATGACATTACTATTGTGAAAAAGGCTCAGCAGCATCTGTAATGTCTACATAGCTCAAAGGATCCTCATACAATGGGTTTGTATGATATATTCAGAAAAGTTATCCTTTGTGCATTCTCCTACGAATGTCCAGCAATACGAGCGATCAGTGCACCAGGAAACTGAAGCCGTTTTATCTCCCTCTTCAAAGGCACCGGACTACATTCACAGAAACAGTCATTTTAGTATATAATTAGTATACATACAACTCAAGAAAATCCAAGATAACCCTTTCAGTTATTTCCAAATTTAGCACAGCTAACTTTGACTCACTTAGTGCTAGTGTTTACATTATTCATAACCTTATCGATTAGCTTACTTTGGTAACCTACAGTATGTTGCTGCTTTTTGCTAACAGCTGAATGGTCGTTTCCATTTGGAAAAAAGGGAAAAAAACGCATATGGACCCGCCCTATAAAAGAACCAGCAAGAATTGTACTTCGTTGCTAGTTTATGATATGATAGATCCAACCTTCATAAAGCCTATACTTTTTAGTGAGGTACTTTTGAGGCTGCAGTTTGTGGTGTTTTTCAATTAAATTGTGTTATACTGACTAGGGATGTGCATTCCCAGCAAAAATACTATTCAAAAATCACTGGGAATTAGTCGATTATTATTTGAATAATCGCCGCATACACTCGAAAAAAAAACACCCAGAAAAGAGCCGAACTGAACGTGCCACACACGTTTTACCGGTAGTAACGTTACTACCAGGCAGCGCCTGCAACAGTTAATACAAGGGAAATATATATTTTTTAAGATGGGACGAATAGTCGCATAAACATACATTTTTTTTTATAATTTAACGATTATTCCAAAAATCAAAAATCATGACCCGTCCCTAATATTGACAGGTGTTTATAATAATTTTCCACCCCGTTCATTCCAGTGAAATATGCGATACAATTCAGTAGCACGATGAACATAAACTCCAAAATGGCAATAAACTTAAATCAACACCTCTCTAAAACAGTTTCAATATAATTACCGTCATATATTTACATATGATTATATTCTCTAACAACGTGTACAAACAGAGCTGCGACACACACACACATACACACACACACACACACTGCCTACCATCCACTTGAAGACAAAGAGCATCCTTAAGGAGTCGCAGGTTGTAATGAATCTCATGGTCACGGTTGGACGGGCTTGTTGAAGTATGATAAGTTGCGCTGGCATTTGGAAAGCTCATATGTCTGGGATGTGATCATCAGCCTAATCTGGATCATTGTTTGTAATGCCAGCCCAGGTTTGCAATAATTAATGCTAATGGATCTAGATGGGGCATCACGTTTACTTGTTCTGAGGCTATTAATCATTGTTAGTCGCTTCCCTTTCGAACATTACGCTGACGCTTTTGTGCGAGCTCGGTGCAAAACATTTTTTTTAATGAAAATTTGAAAGGAGTTATGTTCACTGCTGTTCCTTTATGTGACAAATTTAATGGATATGTTATTTGAGACGTCCCTTGCAGGCAAACTGTGTGCTTTCATGCTTTCTTTTGAACTCAAAGTGAACATGTGCACAGCTGTGTGCGCTCTGAAAAGCATGCCTTTGGTGAAGCCCCCCCACGACGTCCAACCCTGCATCTGAAATTATGCTTTTCGCCGCTCTCCTCGAGCCCCTTTTCACAACAATGCTTCTTTTGCTCTTTTTTTTTTGTTGCTGTTGAGAGTGGATGGGTGGGAAGGTGGGGGTGTAGTGTTGGATTTTACCAGTATTGCGGCATGCTTTCAGCACGGGCGAGGCCACGTCCATGAATCTCGACAGGCACAATCAGTGGCTTTAGTGAAGTAGACATCGCCACTTCACAAATCACAACAGCTTTGATCTCAGCCAAAAATAATGCCAAAAAGACTCTTTTTTTTGGAATAAATTCAGTACCTTAGATGTCTCTTGCTCTTGTCCACTTTGTTCTATAGGCTCGTATTTTTGGGAAAGCTTGGGTGCTTTTATCTAACCTTCTATCGTGCCTTCAGATGAAAGTAAGTGGTGGCGCTACTCAAAAAAAGCTTCTGTTGCCATTTTGGAGTGGCCAGATTTTCTCAACATGACTCCAAAAAGCAGTATTTTGTCCATCAATTCAAGCCATGTTTGGATAAGAGAAGACTGTCTTCCTATTTGTAGCCTCTTACTTATATATAACTGAAGGTGCAGTAGTGGTAGATATCGGAGATATTTCAGCGTCGAACTCTCATCAGTGATCTCTGATGAGCGACACAAACCAGAGATAAAGCCAACTGACAACAGGGAAGTCAATTAGCCTTGCTACATTAATCACCTTTGAGCGACAGTCAAGAGATAACCAGACAACCAGCGTTCCTTGAAAAAGCTACAGAAAAGTAGCAATTTGTAAAATATGACAAGCTATAAAAATAAATGGCCTAATTTAAGCGCGGAGGCCAGATTGAACGCTACACACGTCATAAACCTCCAAGAAAGCATCTTAAATTCAGATCTTCAGACATCTTTGCTCTGTCTTTCCTTTTTAAGAGCTTTTATGAGTTGGTTACCACCCTGCCAGTGTCGGGCGACTTTTTCACAGCCCAGAAAATATAATTTGGAGGGACAGTGATCTGCAGAGTAAAAATGACTGTGGACAGGGAATTTGTCATCCTATCTATGGACTGCACTCAGACGCTCAATTATTCTGGTCTGGAGATGGCGTGTTGTTTTTTCCAGTAAGGAGCAGAGACAAACAAATTCATAAATCAAAAGAGGAGTGGATTTACATGCTATGAGCAGCTTAATCCTGCACTTCTTTTCCCACTTTGGCGGCGTGTAAATAATTCACACTTGAGATGCTGGATACAAGAAACAGACCTGTGAGTTGAATTACTTTGTGTAGTAGATGTAGTGAAGGCATTATAGCAGCGTATACTTATTTATTCTTCAGATTGGAGCCTTTGAAAGACAAATTATGGAGCTTTTGCATTACTCTTGTCAGAGTACGTAGCACTTTGTAGCACTGATTGTTTATCATAGACTACAGGGGAATCAGAAATGACTGTTTACTACTACCAGAATTCAAAATATGACTTTGAATTAGTCATCTTATTATGGCTATAAGCACTGTATGCTCAGTGATTCCATTATTGTTTTATGACCCTTAGAGCAAATGTCAACTAATGTTAATTTGCAACCCATTATCACAGGTTGTACATGTCTGTGAGCAGTTTAACCACAGTGACATTTTTATATTTTGTATTGGCCTCAAGAGGTAATATATATATATATAAAGGATTATACAAGGAAAAAAAGGAGAGATGAGAGAGATAACTGTAAAAAAATAAACAAAATCTCACATCTTTATCTTGCAAACCATGGCCATAGCCATGGTTTCAAAAATTCAATTTTCCAGATTGAATAATTTATTATCATTTCAATGAAACATTAGAATTTGTCTTGGTGTGCTCTGGGTAGACAAAAACAATAACCAATACACATCAACAAAACAATACAAATACACATCAGCATAGAGATATCAAAAATACTACTAGAGTAAATGAAAACACTGGCACATTGGGAAACCTTCTAGAGGAAACTATTTGTAGGGTTGTAATTCACAAGTTTCATCACAATACAATATTATATCGATTATTTGGACAACGATACAATATTCAATTCAATTCAATTCAATTTAATTTATTTTTGTATAGCGTCAAATCACAACAGAAGTTATCTCAATATGCTGATATCATATGCACATTTATATTAACTCACAAAAAAACAACTATATGATTTGAAACTTTTATTACTGGGCTCTTACGAACATTTAAATGAAAATCAATCTGTTCTTGTTAATAAAAAAGAATGAAAGTAGACCTTCTGTTCACTATAAAGAGCCACATGTCTCATGTTTAAGAACTATTTGAATGTTTAGGAATGAGGTGCGCTTGGACTGAAATGGTGACATTAGATTTCAAAATAAAGACGTCATGTTAAAGATGACGATATACTGTATATTGATGTTTTCACTTTGCATCGATGATATTGGATCGTTGATCATGGAATCGATACATCGATCCATATTAATGTATCGTTGCATCCCTACTGTTTTGGTCTCTAAAAACTCCTCAGTACATGAGCAAATGTACTTTGTTACTTTCCACCACTGCTCAGTTGCAGCTACAGCCCTGCTTGAAATATTCCAGACCCCCAGGTTGGGAACCTCAGGCGTGGTTCAGTGGTTCTCAAACTGAGGGGCAGGACTCCTTAATGGGGGGTATGGAGGCCTCGCTGCGGAAAAGCAGGATGAAAAATGTCAAGTGGAAAGTTGTATAAATCAGCTTGATGCAGGAACAGTAAACCAACAAGAGTAATTTTACACTTGCTATCAAGATTCAAGTTTCAGACAGCAAAATGAAATACAAAGGACAGTGGGCAGCTTTCTGACGGGTAGGAAAAGAAAAACAGGTGTTGCTTATCAAGCAAACACGTCAGTCAAACCTGAAGTCAAGAAAATACGATGAAGTCTATTCACTGTCTATGTAACAGAAAAGCCTTGCGTCCTGTATGTCTAAAATCTTGCATCATGATAATGTTATTTTAGCAAAATAACATTCAGCTAGGCTTTTGTTTCGTGTGAACAAAAAGTGAACTGTATTTGAGAACGTGGTCATGTTGGTGCCGTACAGTATAGTCACCTGCTGGGAAATCCTGTGTTATTCAGAGTGTACTACTGCTACACCAAACTCCTTCCTCTCTCTCACTCTCTCTCAGTTTGTCTCTTAAAGTTTGGAGTCCTTGATTGTCACACACCTGCGCTCCCCCTACACAAACACAAACAGTCCTTAATGAAAGCCACTGCAGCACAGTGACTCAGTGTCTGTTGCAGCTGGAGGTGGGCAACTGGAGCACAAACACTATACCAGTTACAATCAGCTCCCGGGGGCCCACACTCCATCGACACGGCTAGTTGTGTGGAGCAGAGGCAACATGAACCTCTGCCTTGCTTTGTCGCACTGTTCTCAGCGGTGGACTCATACAAAGTGTGTTTTGACAACTTGCTTTTAAATGTGAAGTTATCCGTAGTTGGTGTCCTCTGCGGGTAAACACCGGGAGGGCATTCGGGCTGCCCAAGATGCTTTTCTCAGCTCCTGTACGTGACTGAGCTGAGGTGAAACACCCCAGAGGCACAGAGATGAAAATAGAGAGAGAGCAGTTTTTTTTACTAGCCACTAAAGTCACAATAAATCTAGTGATACCAAGAAGACTGGAAGGTATTTTAGACATTATGTAGGGCTATTGCATTGGCATTTTGGCCTTTTCCGAGTCAAACCGAACCCAAGTTGCAGTGGCGTCCCGCACACCACGGCCAACCCGTGACGGCCCCCCTTCTCCTCCTCAAACAGGCGTATGTTGCTGTGTGCAGGAGACCAGAGAGAAGACGTTGTGTATGTTCAGCTAATACCGGGCTCACACTACACGAGAATCAAGCTGATTGTTGTTCATGAATGCAATCTGTTAGTGTGATGTGCTGTTTTGGCCAAATCGTTGCTCTTCACACACTATATAGGAACAAAACTGTTCAATTTAACATCACATTTTCAAAATCTGTTAAGATTTGAAAAATCTTTTAGTGTGGGCCATCTTTTAGGGATGGGTCATGATTTTCGATTAGTTATTAAATTATAAAAATTCAAATAGTTTATGTGACTATCGTCCTGTCTTAAAAAATATACTTTCCCTTGTTTTTACAGTCACAGGCTCAGTAGTAGGAACTTAACTACCAAACGCTTGTAAAAACGTGTGTGGCGCGTTCAGTTCAGCTCTTTTCCATCGGCTCAGGTGCGCTGCTTCAACCGTAGTTTCAGGTAGCAGATGTGTTCAAGTGGCGGAGCATCGTAAACCACACTTCATTCAAACTGGACAGAAAGAAAGTAAATCTCACCAAACCGTCTTGATCAGTCTTTCAATTCATCAAGTTAGATTTGATTTCTCCCACCGTCTCTCTCTCCACAGAACAATGATCGAACAATGGTCGAATAGTTCCCAGTGATTATTGAATACTAGTATTTGTGCTTGAAATGCCCATCCCTAGTTCAGCTCTACGTTTGTAGCTTCTAACTGAATCATTGGTTTGAAGTTTAGTTTCTCTCCTGCGTCCGTTTGTATTTTCAGATATCTGCTTTATTTTAATGTTTCGCTTTCATCTACGCAGGAGTCGTGTTAAGTTGCTGCTGATGAAAACCCAACATTTCCTGACTTTGCTGGTTCATAATAAAAGCTTTTAAATGGCAAAATAACGGGGGACTTTTATTGTGAATAATCTAGGAAATTAAATGTGTTTATCCACCGTTGTACAGCCGCTCCTTTGACCACTAGTCACAGCCGTGGTTACACACACCTTCAAGCGGGTAGACTTGTTGTAATGGAGGGTAACAGGGTCAGAAACTGGTGGTCCTCCTCCTTGTTTTAAAAGTGACATAAATAAATGTCCCTGTATAGCTAACAAGAGTTTTTTGCATCCAATTTTTGCATCCCCGTTTTTACATCCGACGCATCAAAATTACCCTAACGTGCCAAATCTGGCATTAATCTTTGTAAAAATATAAGGAGTTGGTTTCTTAATAGGGCTTAAGAGCCTCGAATAGCTATTAGTTAAACTCTGCTCGTGGGTTAAGAAGAGATTTATGTTTAAAGAAATAATTAAAGGCTCCTTCTTAATTGACTTGTCCTGCAGCCAATATGACATATATTAACTGACCTTATAGTCCTCTTCATAAATCAGTGAGCCCAATAATTTTACATTTAGATCACTTGGAGCTGAACTAATCAGTAATCTCATTTCAAAGTGGATTGGCTGCAGTTTTTGCAACGAGCAGGTCTGCAGAAGAGAGCGCTCGTGTCCGCACCGCTGCTCGCAGTGACTTGAGAATATGCTGCATATTATAGAGCAAGGTTAATTAAGGTTAATTAATCCAATTTGGAGGATATGTATGGATAAATGTGAGACCCATCTGTCTTCATATATTAATTTACTGTAGTCTGTTCTTTTGTTAAAAGCACATTTATGAATGCACTTTGACCTCAAAGCAGACTAAATGTACAACCTGAAAAAAAGAAAAGAATGAAATGAGAATAATGAAATACAAAAAAAAAGAAATCCACTTCAAATGTTGTTTAGTGGAAGCGGAAGAAGCCGAGTAGGAAGCACTGATTGGTTTTGGACTATCTGAGGCTAATTTAATAATGCTGGCAATGTAACCACAAATTGTTGTAATTGATTCGTGTTTTTTTTGCTGTTTCTTTCAAATATCTGCACAGAATTATTATGAATTGCTTAACAGCTGTTCTCAGATTAAAGTAGTTTAAATGAGAACGTATTCATCCCCCTCCCGCCTCCCGTTATCATTGCAGGCATGAAGCTTCCATGTGATGTGTGAATTACATTTACTGAGCTCCACCAGGATACAAACCATTAGTGCAGCGAGTCGTTGGAAGGGCTTATGACCTGCTATTGTTTCCATCAATTGTCAAATGAAAATTTGTTCAGTTTAACAGTACTTCTGGTGTCAAAACCACACCAGGAATAGCTTTGTAATGTTCAGTGGGGGTGGGCGTGATGAATGAAAGGTAACCTGATTACCACCGGAGCTATTAAAATCTCTCATGTGTGACCCGCCGCAGCAACCCTCTCTGCTTAGCAGCAGGGCTGCAGATTGCTGTTTGGCCCGTATTAGTTGGTGTGTGTCACTATTGATTTGAACTGGGTTTTTTTCATAATGCATTTAGCTCATGCAAGGCTTCCATTCATTATTTGGAATATACAATTACTGGAGCAGAGTACAGTAATAGTCCTGATTCTTTTCATTTTCTCACTCTCTCAACTGTGTCTCTTCCAGAATGCAATTATTTGGCAGGTAAAACTGTATTATGTCCTCTGTTATGTGCAGCGTGCCGTTCAACATGCCTCACTGAATAAGACTTTTAAAACCTGGAAAAGAAATTAAAGCCCACAAATAATATTCTTTTAAAAAGGGAGGAGGCACTGCTACTTGGATCTGACTTTGATGGGAAAAGGTGATGCTCCTGATGCATTGGGAGGCAATCAACAAGTGTGTTTCCATCACACTGATGATGCATCCACCTACTAATATTATTCGCATAACAGTAGTTGGATGCAACGTACATTAATTATTATTTTCTTTGCAAATCTTTCTGGAAATTCGGTTACAATGTACACTTCATTAGGATGGAAACTTCTTTCATTCGATCAGTGTGGACATATAAATTGCACAGAAATATTTTGTTAAGATTTTCTAGAAATATTTTTCAACAAGTCATAAGAGTCCCATCTTAAAATCCTGTCTCAGCATAAGGCAGATTTTTTCCCCCTATGGTTTTATGATAACTTTATGTCCCTACACACCCAATATTTGTTGATTCTGGCTCCAAGAAGGCACAGCCCACTGCCGTTTACAGTAAACAAGGTCCTCTTGTGATACTCAGAAAAATGTTTTTGGTAAAAGTGTGTGTGTATTGGACATTGTTGTATTATTATTATTTCTGTTTTGTTTTTTCTACAGCTGTCAATAGATTAAAATATGTAATTTTGACTAATCGCAGGATTGTCATACTAATTAATCACACATTTTTTATTAGTTCAAAATGTACCTTAAAGGGAGATTTTTCAAGTCTTTAATACTCTTATCAACATGGGAGTGGGCAAATATGCTGCTTTATGCAAATGTATGTAGGTACTGCATTTAGCATAAACAAATATGCTCAAATCATAACATGGCAAACTGCAGCCCAACAAGCAACAACAGCTGTCAGCGTGCTGACTTGACTATGACTTGCCCCAATTGTTTTATTCTACATAACCACCAATAAATCCATTTGTGTGTGTTTTAAACAATACAAACTAAAAATAACAAACCTTCCATACTGTTTAGAGTGAACAATAAAAACTGTGGCAACAGTTCTTTTGGTTATTCAGCCACAAACAAACAAACCGTAACATTACCAATGTAGAAGAGTGCCTATAGAGATCTGGAAGACGTCATAATTACCTGTACATCTGTACTGTTGATATGCATTCACACTAAAGTATTTAGCCTTCCAATGCCAACTTAATATAGTACATAGAGTTTTACAGCATGATTTTCTTTGAACATCCGATTTAATTCATAAGATCAAAATAAATGCATGTAAATACAACATGCAACATTATCTAGACCTGTTTGTTTTGGGCTGTTGTACATTTTGCTTTACTTGCACATTTCTTTTCACCCCCTGTAAAAGACATGTTTGAAAAATCTGTGGCTTTTTTTTCATCTTTTCAAAATGCATTCATTCTACCTGGCGCTGCTTCTTTTCAGAAAATTCTCAACTTTTAAAACTTGCTAACCAGTTATTCCTGCCTTCTTCCAGCTAAATTCCCCATAGGACCCTTTAATTCACTTCTTTCTGGTACTTGAGGCAGCGTCACAATGAATCTCGGATATCCACAATATACACAGACACACACGGGTGATTTGACCTGAGGCAAAGCCAAGGGCTGTTTACCACCCATAAAATGTTCACTCTTGAAAATGTTCCTTACACTCTGTAGATACGGAGAGGATAATGGTGTTGCCGTATTTGTATAGAATTTGTTTACGGAGGCGGTGCAGTGGTTCAGTGGTTTGCACTGCCACTTCACACAGTGTGGGTTTGAACCTTGGCCTTCGGAGTTTACAAGAACTGTATTTGTCAGGGTTAAGCCTCAGTTTCTTTCCACAATCTAAAGAAATATAGGCCAAGAACTGTCTGGTACTGTGTGAGTGTGTGGTGTGTTTATCTGTGTGAGCTCTATAATAAACTGGTATCCTGTTGTGAGTGTTTCCTCGCCTGCTGCACACTGCTTTAGGCTCCATAGGCTCTGACCTTGAATGGGAGTATGAAGCAAGAAAAACAGGGCAGGGAAAAACAATAATTTGTTCATGACAGCGCTTTCATGTATTCAAGGTGTATCAGCCTCTGACTTGTGGGGATATTTTACTTACTGCCCTTTTTGTATTTTTCAGACTTGGAAAACTTCAAGACTCACAGAAGAAGCTCTGTATCGGTCCGCGAAGGTCAAGGAGTGGTTCTGCTGTGCGGCCCTCCGCCACATTCTGGAGGTAACGTAACATATTCTCATTTTAAATGACTGTTCAACCCAGTTGGCGAGCACACATTGAAAACAAGGCGGCTGATCATAATGTTTGAAATGTTTTCAGATGGGTATGCTCTCAGTAGCCATGTTTCCATTCACATATTTGATGTGCATTTTGAAGTATCGCATTAAAAAAGCTGTATGGAAACGGCAAAATTCAATAAAACCTCCTCAATTGTGCAAAAAAGGTTTTTACGCTTGCTTTAGGTGTTTTTTATCTTTGTCAAAAAAGAGCTAAATACGCTAAATAAAATATGGAAACCCCTTTGCCAAATCAATTTTGACGTAGAAAACATCTTCTCAGATATTCCCATTGCGTATGAATGCTCGTCTCCGTCTCCGGACAACATGAAACATGGCCAATACCAGCTGACATGAAAGGAAAATTAAAACGTATCCAATTGAAACAAATTCATAAAGAATCTTCATTTTTCTATCGTAGATGGTCAGATGGCCAAGCGGACTTGTTTTGTTTTCTGTTCACAGCCTCTACTTCTTTTACTGTTTACTGGCGGATGACAGCCATGCGTAGCCCATAGTGCCAACTTCTCACCAAACTATGCTGCAGCCGAGTTTAAACCAGTTTGCTTGCAATTGAATGGAAACTTGGCTCGGGTTTGGTTGGGCTGGTGCTGTTTTAATGTCTAGTTGTTTCAATGGCATCGTCGATTTGGTCATCAGCACATTACATCTGCCACTATGAGGGACTGAAAGATTTCCAAGGGATTCTGCTACAGGGCTACAGCTGATTTAAATGTTCTGCCTCGTTTCAATGACGGCTGAATTAAACTACTATGCAGTCCTATGTATTCATCACTGTTTGTTCCCAAGCTAAAGGCAAGCAATGCCTTGGATGAATTATATAAGGTATAATAAGACACAGATAATATGCTTATTTGCTCTCTTGCCTAGAGTTAGATGAGAAGATCAGTAATCTTGCATCAGTATGAAATACTAAGAGAGAGCCAGGATTAACGTCTACTGTACAGCTATGAAATGGTTGGCTGGTATGAAGCTAAATTTACGAGTTAAAATGTAGTTTTCTCGCAGAGTTCTTCATTTTTTTTGTGTAATTACACAGATGTGTCCTTTCGTAGCTCCTTCTCTTCTCTTATTGGAACTGCTACATGCAACAGCTGCTTGGATTACATTCTTCTTCAATTGACAGACACCTAACAGATATCACTGATTCATGCGCTGGTCCGTGGTGGTAAAAACACTGCTTGTCTGGAATTGATTGTAATTGTTTGGGGCTTGTATCCTTTTGGGCTTTTACCTGGCGGAAGCTTGGCAAACGTCGGCGGCAATCTGGAATTTGAGATTTATTTGCAAGCAGTTGGGCTGACACGCCTGTACTCGATTGTTCCCTATACTGTGAACAGTTGCTTCGCTGACTCTTTTCACATCTGACAATTTGTGCTGAAGTAATCCAATTAAGGTTTGGTTTTTAAGACCAATGGGGAAATAATCCCAACATGTCAGGCATCTTCAGGCACATGAAAAGCCCCCTCAAGACACTTGTCTCTTCACTAATAAACAGAGCCAATACAAGCTGTCAATTAGAAGTCTATTCTAGTGAGTTACACCTCTCAGCTGTAATAGAAGCTACTATCACCGTGTCATTCAGCTGGATAAACTAACTAGTCACTTGGTTGTCATCATGGTCCTTCTTGCATTAAGCAGATGCTGTAAACAATGTGTTGATGTGTCTTCAATTCACACTGGCTCATCTTGTCCCAAATCATCTTGACATATAATGATTAAAATGTTGCTTTGACATGTTTAAGCATGTTCGCTTCCATGTTTTACAGCAAGCCCTATAATAAGAATCTGGCATGAAGAGCAATTTTAACCTAAATCACCATAAAGCTTTTACCTGTCAATACATACTATAACACAGTGGTTCCCAGTTTATTTCACTTGAAGCCTCCCACTTGCCTCAGTTTGAATAAGGTAATTCAGTCTATTAAATGTCAACTCTCTTTAATGAATATAACTTGTCAGTTTCGTCAACATAAATAAAATGATGACATCTTGACGGATTCGCCAAGAGAATGCAGTTTACTATAAAAGTATTAGAGCCAAAATAAACTTTGTTATTGTGGTTAAATAAATGTAATGTAATATTTATTAGATTGCTGGTAGACCGCCCCATTAATACAGGTGCAGGCCTCCCTTTTGTGCGGCAAGCGGGAGAGCAAATCGATTTTTCAGCGCAGTGAAAATGTTGTTTTTGAAAGGCTAAACGCCAACAAATATGAATTGAAGCAGAATACTTCATCAGTTAAAAATGTTGTGAATTTTTTTATCTTTTGATCTTTCAATACATTTTGACTTTTGGATTTTACAACGCTCAGGAGGTATTGGAAATGTTTGGATAACACAAGTCACAAATAAACCTACGCAGTCACCACTGGAATCTAATTCTACAAAAAGTACAATACTAATCATAATAGTGTAACTTGATCTTTATCTTCAACTGTGCACAAATACCGCGTTTAAACAGAATGTGGCCTACTAAGTAGAAACAAAATAGATCTTTGTAAATATTTTTATATACAGACTTTTGTATAAATTATCCAGTAAGTGTGTTATTATGATTTTGGTTATACATGTGCAAATCTAATTTTGAAAACCTCAGAGCAGACAAATCCTGGCACACCCCCTGTGGTCTTTGGCGCCCCCTTAAAGGGGGCCAGGACCCCAGTTTGGGAACCACTGCTGTAACGTACTGTATATCAGCACACAACAATATATTCAGCTCCAGTTACATTCATTCATTTACTCACCAGAGAGAATAAAACAGAAAATAACAGACACCAAATCAACAGGCTTCCCCACACATCCTGGCCAGGCTGTTGGCACTAAACACACACACACAAATACGCGTTCAGCCAAGCTGCTGGTCGGAGCATCACAGTATTCAGACTGGCAACAATGAAAAGCAATCACTCTGCAGGCAAAGACCTAAGTGTTTTGCCAGTACTGGTTTTCTTTGTTGACCTGATTCTTTGCTTTTGTTACATCCAAAATGGCATTTGCCTCTGCTTGTAGCAGGGAATGCTGCCGGTAACCTGGCAACATAGATTTGTTTCTTCCACGTCATGCCGAAACCAAAGTGATTACCTTGAAATTTAGGTTAGGATGTCCGTTAACCAGAAAGTCATTAGTCAGCAAATTGAAATTGAGAATTTATGTTTTTTAATTAATTAAAATTGAATTGGCCTGTAAAGGAAATTAGTGGCATAAAGTATATTGAATAAAAATGTGTCATCCTAACCTGAATTATAGCCGACTTGGTGATTGCTCTCCTTTTTACTGGTTGTAGATGGCTACAAGGCTCCAACCTGCAACTAGATGTTACATTTTTTTTGTTTGAAATTTGGCAGATGTTTTATTTATTTGTATATAATTATTATTTATTGATTTCAGAAATGTCAGGAGCATGATGCAGATGCTTCTTTTGCCTTTTGAAAACACTTGTAGTTTTGTAGTTTTAATTTTAAAAGGACCATGTTCCTTCATTCCCAAGAACACACACACTGAAGTTTATTTTGACTCAGTTCCATCCTGCTTCTGTAAATACACAGGAATACACTAAATGTGTATCAATCCGCTGCTGAAAATAGTCTCTAATAAATACACCATTTCCTTCTTTTTGAGTAACGTTTGCCTAAAAACTACAGTGCCCCAGAGTTTTAGCTAATTATTGTACCTTTTTGAAAAATGAAACCATAAATTTGTGACCTGTTTTTATAGATTTACATCTTC
Organism: Sebastiscus albofasciatus; assembly: GCA_916701655.1. Classification (NCBI taxonomy): domain Eukaryota; kingdom Metazoa; phylum Chordata; class Actinopteri; order Perciformes; family Sebastidae; genus Sebastiscus; species Sebastiscus albofasciatus. Next base: position 48,014 of record CAKAOI010028139.1, on the reverse strand, counting down.
TGTAGGAAAAAAATGGGCTTGGGGCTGTGAGCAACAGACATGGTAGGGGATTTATTATGAAAAGCATAACAGCACTATTTTTAACTACTACTTTTAAATATATTTTTCCTTCTCTGTTGCCAGTGGTTTCACTTCATTACCGTTAGATATATCATAGATCAGGCTCTTTTTGAATTGTGTTATCCATTACAGTGGATGCCACTGCATTCACTTTGTTGGTCTGCAATGCAATGTTTGTCAGTTACGTACATTGTTTTTATGAGATAAAGAAATGTTTGTGAATGTTTTTAAATGAATTCACGTTTCATTGGCAGATCAATTTGATTTTGCTAATTGATGCAGATTTTCATGTTATACAGACACAAAGAGATGTTTGGAAGAGTAGGATAAATGCATTTCTAAAATGCAACAGTGAACACTCAAAGTTCACACGTGATGTTAGTAACTTGAATTTCACAGCTTTTATGATCAGAATCAATTAAATATTATATAAAAATGTGACAGTAGTTACAGGCTGTGGTGCCTCAGTTTAAAGCTTTCCTTTTGCTTTACTAGGGGCAAGAATTCAGAAAGCAGCTCATCAATCTCAGTTTTATTATTTTATTGCAGATCAGTTTGGCCTGTCAGGAGCAACCCAGTCACCAGGAACAGTGTTGGCATTGTACTTTTCTGCAAACTACAGAGATGTTGAATGACGATGTTTCTGAACCAAAAATACGTTTCATAAATACATTTCATATCAGCCTCGTATCACACTTGCAGAAATGCACAATGCCACGTGATTAACGTTATGAAACAATTAGTTAGGTTTAGGCAAGAAAAAAGATCATGGTCTGTGTTCAAATAATACCTTAACAACGTAACGTAATGTAACGTAACGTAACAGTGTAACGTAATAACGTAACAACGTAATAACGTAATAACATAACAACGTAACAACGTAACTTAACAACGTAACTTAACAACGTAACTTAACAACGTAACGCAACAACGTAACGCAACAACGTAACGCAACAGCGTAACGCAACAACGTAACGCAACAACGTAACGACCGTAACAACTCAACTATGTCAAATAAATAACAACTGCCCATAGCAGACTTTCTTTTGTAACATTACACAACAAGCGTTTACATGACACTAACAGCGGCCTCCTGGGTGAAAGTCCTGTTTGTTTGACCCATCCAACACCATTCCCGCCTGCCCTTAGAGGACTTCCTCACTCATTATACTCGTTATTATACCATATAACTTTCAATAACGGTCACTTGATATACAACATCATTCGGTCCGACCCATGTGCAAAAATGTCCACATTTGATGTTTACAGAAACGTATAATGCCAACAGCTTTTTCCTGACGATTGGCCTGGTCATAAATTCACTGAAACACGATGACTAATGAGTAAAAGGCCAACTACCACACCATGATATGAGAGAATGTGCCCAGGATGTGAGGAAATACAGAAATCTGCAGGGATTGAAAAGTGTTGGTGATAAGGGAGTACAATTTTACATTCATGAAACGCTTTCTTCTTCTTTATTCTGAGGGCTGTTTGACCTAGGGAGAAGAATTTTCCTGTCCTGACCTTTTACAATTGATCAAAACAAATTTTAAAGTTTGTTTGTGTAGGTGACACTGTCCTGATGTGGGTGACGGCCATTACAAGGTCCTATTCGTGAGCCAATTTCCCTCCTTCTGAATAGAAAGAATTTCCTGTTTCATGTTGCATCAGGTTGCTTTGAGCAGGTGTAATAAAGCATAGCAACCCTGCCCCAAACCCTGAATACCAAACTATATATGAGAAAATAAAAGCTGAAAAAAAGAAGGTGATACATATTCAGTGCTTGTAGTGCTCTATTGCATGCTTAGAGTTGGAGAAAATCTCATATGTTCATTCATCTGCAGTCATATTTTATGGCATTCCTTTGAGATATCTCAGTGTGGCATCAGCAGCCTGACAGCCAATAACAAGACAATAATGACTGTCGGGCCACCTTCCCTCCCTCACAAGGACCTCATTGCATTTTAATCAAATTCTGCATGTGGGTGGCACATTCAAGGAAAACCTCTGCACATCCCTATTCAGCACCATATGTTTGCAGACCTTCCCATAGCGGTGACACCCTCGGTGAATACCCGAGGCTCCGGAGGGTCTCCACCTGCCAGAGGGGGCTCTCAGAGGACACATTATGCATGGCAGACAGCTGTCCGTGCCCGCTGAATGCAGCGTGAGCCCGTCCGTGCAGAAAGACGTGTTCGGACAGAAGAAGGAGCTCGATAAATGGGTGTGGATGTTGTGCTGCTCGTAGGATAGCACACATCTGCTGCATAACCCAGAACTACCCATCACCACACACGTCATGTGTGCATGAGTGTGTGATCAGTGGATTTGTGCTGTATCTTTAGGTAGTTAGTCTATATGTGTCACTGTGCTGTATATACAGCAGCTTCATACATTAAACAAAATGATTAAACCTTAAATTAAAGGAAAAACCAACGCCTGTAGTTTCATGGTGGTAAACTGGTGGTAGTTTCCTGGTTTGAGTATGTCATGAATGTGGCACCTTCTCTCCCCCATAACCTGTAGAGCCTCTAATATCATTATTAATAAAGACAAATATCAGAAACTCACTGTTGCGTAGCTACTCCATGATAAATTAAAACAAAAGTAAAGGTGGATAAAGCCACATGTTATAAATACAATATTGATGACAGAGAAATATTTAAGGATTATAATGTCATATATATAATATATTTTTCCATCAAAGAAAGATGTTTAAGGCCCCGATCAGACAGAGTGGGGCACACCGCACTGGCTTTTTGTTGCCCATTCAGATAGAGCCTTTTTTGCAGTGTCTTTTTATTTTATATGTTGCTAGGCACCCATCAAATGAGTGCTAACGGTTCGTTAATACAAACCATGAACTGTACGCAACCCAAATAGTTAATAGTACAGTTTAAATTAATGATAATTAATTTAACCGTAATCTCAAGTCCTGCACTAATTTGCCTCCTGCTGTTTTCTGTTCAGATCATGGTATCTACAAAGTCATAAAGCTCCGGATATCCAGCAAGCAGTCACCACAATGAGAAAAAAATCGCTTTTCCGGTCTGAGTAGAAGTGGTAGTAGTAGTAGTTTTTTTCAACTCGAGGCGTTCGGAGCACTCCTGTAAACACGAGGCGCACAGCAACAAAAGCATAATGCAAAACGCTTCAATCTCATTGAAAACAATTAGAAAAAGCCGCCCCAGGCTGCTAAAACACGCCGTCTGATCAGGCCCTGAAGGTGCAAAGTTTGAAATTCAGAGAAAATCTATTGAAAGGCACACAAAGCACGGAGAAGCTCAGATTACAACACACAGAGAGGGAGAGCAACTTCATTCTCTGCTCAGGTAGACATTACTCCTCTATCTTTACATAGTAAATAGTTGTTTACTGCTATATTAATGCTCTGAATATCAAATTTAACACCTTTAAATATTATAATGACATAGAAAATACACAATACAAATAGGCTAACTGTAGAGATGTATTATTATTTCAGATTATCAGGTATATTCCAAGTCACTATGAGGATGTTGGATTTTATTCAGGGCCATAAAAGAGAAAAAAATCAAATTTTGATCCAGGAAAATGGTCGGAATGATCATATAAACATTTATTAAAAATATACTGGATTAGTAAAGAGCCATGTTTAACAGAAGTGGTGCAAATCCCCGTATGGTTGGTGCTGGAGCTTATCAAGTTCATGAGGAAAGTCCATTTGAACAACCCACTTTATTTTCTTATATTCTGAGTCCAACGTTTAAAAATGTTGATCTTGTTGTCTTCCCCTTTTCTAACTCTTAAACAAAATGTGGAAATTAAAAAAACACAAAATCAATCATCATTTTTAAAAAAGAGAACAAGACGACATTGATTTTTGTTATGCGTCACCTAGCAACAGTATTCAAATGACTTACTTGAATATCCTGCAAATTGTGACTTTTAATGTCAAATACAGAATGTAAGAGATCCTTTTGAAGTCACTGTGAGATGAAGGTATCATCACAAACCTCTCCATACATACACTAATGAGGAAGGACATGTTTACTCCAGTGGTGTTTGTTGATGATACTGTACATGACTCATATTTAGTACTTTCTCTTTTTTTCCCTCATGGATTATTCTGCTCTTAATCTGATTAGCAGGCGACACATTTCACAATCTCCATGAGTAATCTGCTTTCACAATCCCACATTCAGTCATATTTCCCCCTCTTCATCTGTCTGGGGACTCCAGCTCTCTGGAATTATACCACATGTCACTGTCGCATCATCCATGCCGAACTCACAGAGCCTTTTTCTCCAAACCCATTTCAGTTTTGACGCAATGTGGCTCAGTTACCTCACAGTGAAGAGAAACTTCAGTGACAAGCAGCGAACAACATGACAGCAGCATGAAACGGGATCTGGTGTGTTTTCAGGCAGTGACACTCTGACTTGATTGGAGTTTCTAATCACGTAGGAAAAGGTCACAGAGGAGTCTGAGTGCAGCGCACGCACATTTCCCCGAAGACATGTGTGAGTGACATGCTTCCTAAATCTCTTTTTAAGCTTCTTAAAGTTTACAGTACACATAGCTGTTGTTATTGTTGCATTTGAAGTGTATGTGTGTAGGGCGTGAAAGTCTAAAAGAGATGGAGAAGCGAAGGTTGTGGAGCATACTGTAGGTTCACATGTATAGATGTGTGTATAGTAAGTGTAAAGAACTAAATTCAGACGTTCCTGTTTTTTTTTCTTCGTGGGCGACAGTGTGTAAGCACCTCCATCCTCTCTGCTGGGCTGCAGCCACACGTCATGTCCTCAGGCTCCCCGGTGCCGCTGCATAAACACAAATCCCTCGGTGCCCGTGGGGATTTCATCCCAGAAGAAATGCGCTGTCACCTGCTGTGCAAGGGGAAAATAACAATTGTCGAAAACATGACAGCTCCGTCCACAGCACCCAGCTTGCTTAGCAGAGCACTGGACCGCAATTTTAAGTTGAGTCCATAACACCTCATAGCTGGCTAGCCTCTACAGCTATATTACTGCATCTACTGGTGCAAAGAGTTCAGCTCAGTTAGTGGGATTGTTCACTGCTCTCAGACTGTGTTGAGCTTTACACTGAAACAAGCAGGTTTACTTTAATTGTGGGTGCTTGATATCCTGGTTTATGTCCTCCAAAAACTAAACCAATAAAGTGGTTTAGTATTTTCAGGTCAAATATGTTTGTTTTCCTACATAACTGATAAATTGCGATAAATCCAATACATGTATCTGGTGAATCTTTCCCTATAAAATGTCAAAAGATAGTGAAAATAGCCATCGCAATTTTTCTTAAAATCCAAGGTGTTGTTGTTTTATGCAGATAACATTCCCAAATAGTTAATTGGTAGTCAATGATATAAAACAAAGAAAAACAGCAAATCTTCACAATTGAGAAGCCAGAATTTGTTGACTATTAATTTGTTGACAATGAATCTGTTGACGATCAACAAATCAAACGGTAACCTATCGTTGCAGCTCTAGTTTAGTTCATCAATGTTTCATTGGCATGTGTCAGAACACTACAGATATGACCGGTTAGCACCAAAATTAAAATTAAACGGCCTTAAAGGGGAACTCCATCTCTCCAAAGTCTGTTTACAAGTTTTGAGGAGTACTATAGTTTTCATGAAAAAAACTTTTGTGGCTTTATTCATTTATATTTTTATGTGTCTGTGAAGTCTGATAAATTGCCTCAAGTGGTGTCACTCGAGTTTGAAAATGAAATAAATCAGGGGATGTGGAGAAGGTAGTGATCTTACCAGGCCTCCTCATCTCTGCTTGAGGCTAGCATCTCAAGGCTAAAGCACACAAATTTCTGAGGTTTTGACAAGGAAGATGAAGGCGTGGTATAAAAAAAGACAATATCTCTGGTTCTGCTGCATGGATTTTGATCCTAAATCCTCTTTAGAGTCCTCTTTTAAAGAGCTAGATGTTTATTGTGGATGTTATTAAAAGTATATTTTCCTCTTGGTAGAATAAGGTTATTGGTTTGACCTGCAGTAGAACAGTAGCTGTATAACTGTTAACGACTGTCTCGTGAGTGCAGGACCATTGAGGATCCATGTTGTCCCATACGTCCCAGCGCGCTTAGTCTTACCTGTTGAAAGAATGATGCAAGCCAGAGCTCCAGCTGCATCAGATAGTATGTTGCAATCTCCTTCCTCGTCTTCAGGGAACAGAGGTTATAGTCATAACATTTGGATTCCTCCGAGGCTCTGTTGTGTTCTTTGTGATCTATTTTAAAGTAAGTTACAGTTGCCATCGGACATCGAAGGTTAAAGTGTCAGTGATACAGATGGTGATTGACTTTAACTTGTTACCTTTGATTATCTTGGATCCAATTTTTACATATAAGGCAACTTTTCTGCTGCTTTACTTGTTTTGATTTCGATGGTTAATTCGATGCAATAACATTTTTTAATATATTTAATATTTTTTATTGATATATATTTTTATTTTTCAAAACACTGTTGCAGTATTTCAGTATCATCTCCTGTCTCATAAATTATGTTTGCGCAAGATTCTGAGTTTCTTTTTTTATTTCATGAATTTCATTTTCATTGAAACTGTATTATATCACTAATATGACGATACAGACATCATGATGCACTCAGAAAAATTATCCTTGCTTTACAACACACGTACATCATCACCTACCACACTTACAATAACACACATCACAGATTAGAGAGAAATATCAATGTGAGGATGACAAAGCCTGAGATGAATAAATGATATGTAAGAAGAAGCGAACAGGGCCAATCACACCTTCAGTTATCTGCGTCACACCTTTTTCTGCTGCTCGCTGGCACTCACATTCTTGCACATACACACACACATACATGCATGCATAGAGCCACCTATAGGTGCATAGGTGTCATTCTTTATTCATTCAGCAATGGACAAGAAAAGCAAGAGTGACCTGTCTGTGCTGGAGGAAATATTTAAAATATTTTTTTTTCCCCCACTACCCAATTACCGACACCCTAAACAGGCAGTTATGAATTAAGAGTACAAATATGACCTACTTCAACATATCAACCTTTATTTCACAGAGTTATATATGAAAATATGCCGGCTCTACGCGTTGTTTTCCCCCGCTGTCTCTCTCTCTCTGCCTTCAGAGCAGCGGCTGAGCGGCTCTCGTTCTTCGGAGGCAGACCATTAAATTATCAAAATAAAATGACAAACATCGCCTAAGAAATCGCTCAAAAGGAAAAACAACCGGCAATGTACTCAGCCATTCGCCGATAGCCGATTTATTAGTGCGACCATACTGCATTTATAACTTGCATAAACTGTCTGACCACGGCGATCAACTGTAAAGGCAAAGTGAGCAGCAACTTGAAAGATATTAGACGTATTGGCCTCCAAAAGCACATCAATGTAGCAGGAGTTAGACTTAGCAGGAGCAGGTTTTGGTTTCTACTGTCTGCTAATATGACCAATGTGATCAGAGATCGTACCTGCTCTTACTGTCAGCAGTGGGGGGACGATGAAGAAGGGCCTTAGTGCAGATCAGACAGATCATAACACCCTGCCAGTCCAGATCCGAGCACAAAGGCAGAGCGGGGTGCTGCCTCCACGCGGTAACCACACTCTCACTCTCCATCTGACAGGCCAATGTCAGAGCATGCCAGAAATATATGGTAATTACTATCTGCAGAGTCAAAGGAGGGGAATGGATTAACTGAACCTGGTTACAACACGAGTCAGATTTTTCTAAACTACGACGCCTCTAAAAATGTGTGTTTCTTCCAAATGTGCAGTCCAGTTCTCCTCCTGTCTGTCACTGTGGATCACAGGCAGCAAGAGGAGCTGAGCGGCTGTCAGTTTCTGTCTTTTTCAAAGCCAGCCGCATTAATGGGCTGCCAGTGTGACCCGGCCGCGCTCTTTGTACCACACGATTACTGTGTTTAGGCGTGGACCTAATGCTGCCGACCTCTATTTTCTAATGGGGAAAGACCTTTAAGGAGCACTCAAGACTGAAATCACTTGTGTGCATTTCAACTAAGAGTAAATCTGTATGTGTGTGTGTGTGTCGTCCCCATCTTTGCTCCCACCCGAGGCTTTGAGAACATAGAGCATGTGCATCCTGTCCGATTCTGTAAAGGAAACAGTGGAACAGAGGATTCTTGGAGCCCGGAGCAGATATGGGAGTACTGCACTCAGTAACACAATGTGGGATGACAGTAGTTTAACTGAGGAAGGTTTTTTTCTGTTTCTGTTTGTTTGTTTCTGTGCAAAGAGGCATCCTTTCATAGATGCTCTTGGAAATCAGTGAATGTCTAGATTCTAATAGGACCAAATTGTGAGTTTGTTTCTCTCAGTTGACTTTTGGGACTTTTCTCATGTGGAGTCTGGGACCATGTTGTTTGGCTGCATGAGCACGACTCTCCATGACTCTGGAAGCATTTTAGAAGAAGTAGTTCATGTTGTACCAGATCAGTCTTGTTGACACGACCCGGCAATCCCTCCTACTCATGAATGTAATACCACGCTGCTGACGCCTGTAATCAAAGAATTATTCAGCCAGGGAAAGGACGAGTGTGAACCGTTTTGTTGTAAATTTGTGCGTTTTGCAGCATGTCCACGTCCCACTGCTTTGTAATTGGGTGATTAAAAATGCATATTGTTGTCACAGTGTGCTCTTACACTATGTATTATTAATATAAAATGATGAGGCAGCTGATGCTGATTATATTATGATGCATCCAAATGTAACAGTAAAACTGCAGACGTCCTTTTGTATTGACAGATGGCTTTGTTCTATTTTTTAGTTGTTGTTCTTCATAGTAGTATAGCCTGTGTCCAAATGAATATGTATTGCTTTTAGCAGTTGGGTTCAGACCCCCCTAGGGAGTGTCAGTTGCTGGCTTTGCTCTGGGCTGCAGCAGGAGGAAGAGAAGCAGGCCAGGGCCTGTATTGTGTAGAAATTAATCACATTACAGGAAAAAAAATAGCCATGGCTGGTTTCTGAACTGCTGGCTGACGTCACTGACTGTAACAGATACGTGAGGCCTGCCAGTCGAAGCGGTCGCAATCATTTACTACAATTGCTCCACTTTACGGTGACTTTATTCAGTTGTCATCTGCTGCATTTTTGTTTATCTACCTTAAATCAGCTGTCAGGGATGCGGCGCTCATCTTTTCATTGTTGACTTCGATGATGCCATATTTACAAAGCTGGAGAAACCACTACAACAAATTAGACTGAAATGTACTCAATTTGGATGGTTGCTTTGAGCGGCAGCGTTCTTCGTGCATACATCCTCTAATGTCTTTATTGGATGATGCCATCAGATTTATTTGTTGTACAGTTAATATGGCAACAGTGAGGTAATGGACACATGTACAAATTGATAATCCAATATAAGAATAAGTACATACTGAAATCAAAGGAGCGCTCGTCATGGAGAGCACTACTCAGCCTGTAAAAACAGTCTTATTATGTCCTCTGTGGCTTCGGAGGAGCTTTCTGAAGTTCTGTTTTTCTCAAAACAAATAGCCAGATGATGTCATCAGAGTTCACTTGCTTTGGGTTTGGTGATATTTTTGACAATAAAACAATTTAGGTTTAGGCAACAAAACTACTTGGTTAGGTTTAGGATGCTAGCTGTATGCAACTGTAATTATGAATATATTGGATACATTACTAGATCTTTTTTACTGTTGATGCACAGAGCAGCTATCTTGGATTTTGAGGTCGGGGTTGGTGAGGTTCGTCCGACTTTCCGACTCTGAAATCCAACTTAAGGGGGCGTTCCAGTTGAAACTTCTACCTGGACAAATGGAACGCAGCATTAGCTTTCACTTCTTATCAATATAAGTTCTTTCACATTAGTTAAGTACATAAGTTACGTAACAAAAGTAAGGTAAAATATGTCAACGTTGACATTTGGTTTCACACGGGACATGAAGAGCTATCTCCTGAGTGAAAGTCATGTGTTTGATCCGACCATCTACCCAGACCACCACCCTATGTGGACTTTGTTGGTCTTTATACTACGTCACCTGACTTTCTCCTTTGTTCCCTTCATAATTAGTACAACCACTCGAGGTCGGCGTCGTCCTATTGTACTCGTATCAGTCATCAACCATGTGAATAGATGATAACGGCCTTCTGAACCCACTAATAGGTGTAGTAGTCCCCTTCTAACCCATATGTATGAGGCTGATAACCGTTGATAACGCCCATTCAATCAGCTGATATTATTCAAAACGAGTTGTGCCCTTCTAGTTTATGAAAGCATTCATTTATTTGAACCGACCTTCATGAAGCTACCTGCTCACACTGGAGAGTAACATTGCGGCTGACATTATACACACATAACTGTGTGTGCGTCCATCCACAGGTGCCCCAAGCTGATAAAGTCTTTCCCTTTCTGGGCTGTCATGAAGGATGATAGACCTGCTTTGGGATTACTGCCCACCGTCTTTGTCTTCGTGCTCAATCTTTACATTATCTCAAATCAGTCTGGACGTGATCTTAACCGTGTAAGGAGACGGGCACGTTTGACTTGCACGACTTGTTCGGTCTTTGAATATTCAGCGAGGCCTGTCCTTTGAAGCTGCTGCTAGGTCTTCTTTTGTGAGTGAAGCAGCTTTATTCATTGTGACTTATGCAAAGTGATCTTTAACCTAGAGGGAAACCACAAAGAACTCTTCAGGGACTTCTGCAAACCTCTCCACAAAGGATCATCTTTTGGAAATAACGGGACCAGACCAAAAGGAGCAATAGACTCTAGTAGAGTTGTGTTTTAAAATAGTCCAACATCAAGATCATTGTATGCTGTCCGATTTTAAAAAAACAACAAGATGCAACATCGGAGTATCTAAAACAACTTAGATTGTTCATTTGAGCTCATGTGCTCATAAGGCTGATGCCCTGTTGCCATGGCAGTGATTGTAATATTGTCTCCAAGGGCAGCTGGATTTCTTCTACATTTTGTCTTGGAGATGTCCCGTTTTTATGCCAGGGAGCATTGTGTAACCCATAAAATCAATGCCCTGGATGATTTTGTGACGACGGTTCGGCCAGCTGTGCGAGACATCTCATTATGTCTTCGCTCTCTGCGGCATTCTGCAGCTCATGTTGTGCCATGTAGTCATATGGGTTTTAAACATAGAACGAGAGCAGGTGCAGCCATAGTCCAAAAGCGCTGGAGAGGAAACAAACACAAACAACATGCCTTATCCTGCCTTGAAGTGTCCCTTGTCCCCATGGACCTCTGCTGTGCCATCACTCTGTGCTCAGCTCCACACGCACAGCAGCCAAACCCTAAGCCCGAGCCCCGAATGGTGCCGATCGCCCGCCTCCATTGCTTCCCGTGGAGTACAGTACCTGCTCCTCTCAGCCAGCAGGGGACTATGGGATCATGCTGTGATAAATTGCCAAGCAGCAAGGGGACGCAGGGGGTTCCTCCAAGACTGTTTTGCTTAATTGCTAGTCCGCTAACAAATGGTGTGGTTTAAGCACAGCAGGAAAACCGCGTATGTCTGTCAGTTAAACTCGCTGCAAAACTCCAGAGCAGCAGATAATGTCACAACGTTCATGTTTGATTAATTGGCTTCAATAATGTAAAGAACTCATCTCGCAGTAGATCTCATAGCCTAACCAATGGAGGTTACTGATGGACTGTATCCAATTCATTCAACACAGCTACAGAAAGACAAATGGAGGCTTAAATTATGAAAAATATTACGTGACAAGCATACAGCGTTTCTACCACTTCACATATGTGGAGCACATACTGTATTTGCATTTTTGAAATAACGCTCGTTTCTGAAATTGCAGGACACCGGGTTGTAAAATGAGGTGTGATCTTATTTCTCTGATGCCGTGTGCGATTATTTCTGCATCACATTTCTTATATCTTTGTGAGATCATGGTAGAGATGATGTCTGTGGTTGAATTATGGTGCTGGTCCCAGTGAGTGTGACAATGATGGAGTGATTTAAAGCATTTTTTATGAATTTTGTGTGAATTACATTGCGCTCTTGAAAACCTGCACATTTTGCCGAGCATTTGTTTCAATTTAAACCCTGGTTCACACTAAATTGGATTATCGACCAGGTTAATGTAGTCCCATAATTACTTCATTTCATCTACTGTAACAGTTAGTCATTACTTATTGTTACATAGTAATTACACAACTATCATTCATTTATTAACTTTTCAATAATTGGCCTATGATTTTTATAATTTGTTCTCTTTCTTAAAAGCACATGATGTCAAACTGAAAGCCTAATGAACCAGATAACTGCATAAACTGCATAAACTAAGTCTTGATCTGGCTTCTTACAGAAGTTACACAGAGTGGAGAAAGAAAGAAATCTTTTTATGTGGATCTCAAGACATCAAAATGTGTGTTTGGCTCATTCTGATATACTCCAACACAATGATGTGACATCGGGGAAAGGCTGACATTTAAACTCCAGCAATGTTTTATTGATTTTAGCAGCCTGACAGGTGCTCGCCAACATGATGCCCCACTTCCTGTTAGCGATAAGTCACCCCTTCGGCAGGTTTCTCTAAGACGGTTGAGATGTCATTCTAGAAAATGCTGCCTCTCCCATAAATACAAAACAGTTCGCATTATAACTGCGATTCTATCAGCATGCCCGAACAACTCCTGTCAAATGCAGAAAATTTGGAGAAAAGCAAAGACGACATCCTGTCATCTGTGAGTGATGGAAGTAACTAGCTGTAACTCGTCAGTCATCACAATGAAACTCTATATCAGGTCATTAGCTGGCTAGCATACGGTGTGGCTGTGTTAGCTAATAACATGATAATGATATTATGTGTAAATAATTAGGGATGCATCGATTTATCGGTATCAGACGATATTTTGCCTTGTTGACTGCCATCGGCAAATAAGATGACATTTGCCGATGGCAGTGGCCGATGTTTATCTGTTGTGTTGCATCAATTTTGCACTGGCTAAATGTTGTGTTGGTTATTTGTGATTGCTCTCAGGCAACACTAACCAGCTGCTGATTCGGAGAAGAAGCCACTGCCCGGACATGACTTTGACATGATTGCGGGTCCATGCGCACGTCTGGTTGGTTTACAAATAGAAGTGAAAGGAAAAGTCGGCTGTGTGGGAGTATTACACTGTCTCGGAGAAAGATCAGCAACAAGAACATAACATTCTTGTTGCTGATACTGGAGCTGCTGAAAGGGAGAGAGAGAGACGGGGCGCCATGCGGAAATGGCCGCCGCGGTTAGGACTGAGCCTTGTTATATGGGCGCCCGCTCTACCAACTGAGCTATCGAGGCGCCCATGTTCAATGAAAAATTAAGCAGTAAAACAATGGCTTAAAACAATCACTTCGGTTTGGATGAGAATAAAATGCTAAAATGGTTCACAAACTATACATTGGCGGTCGTTAATATATGGGTGGCCCGTCCAAGTAAAGCCTATGTGTGAGAATCACCGCTCATGTTTCTAATCACTTTTACATTGACATTTAATTTATGTTTCACAAAACTAATATTTTTGTTGGGCTGTGTAAGCACTGAAACATTCTTCTCATTGATTATGTAGTTAAATAGCAGTGAAAAAGGCTTTTTAAGCAGTTATTAAAAAAAAAAAAGAACATTTTTAATTTTTTAATTTGAAAGAAGGTTATATTAAGGGTTGTTTGTTTAATTTGTTTGATTAGATTTTTGCTCTTTCAAAGACGATGTAATGAAACGCTGAAGGACTTTAAAACAGCTCAGTTAGTTTTTTATAATGAAGAGGTATTTGTTTTCGTGGCACAAAAGGGAATAAATAACAAAAATAAAAAACAAAAACATCGGTATCGGCCCAGAATTTTGCAATCGGTGCATCCCTATAAATAATCATGTAAATTTGTTTTCAATTTATTTATGTATTTCTTCATTGATTATTTTAGTCAATTATTGTGAATGCTATTTGTCAGTTGGTGAACATGATACTGTAATGTTATCGGATGGAACACAAAAATGGTTGTTGTTATTCATTTGCTTCAATAAGCAATTGGTTCTGTGATTTGTTCAGTTCATTAAAGACTCCAGATCGTATGTCTCTTATTGTAAAGTGTTACCTGCCTTTATTGAGACTCAGTTGGTAATTCTAGTCGTCTGTCTGGGGATCTTTTTTTTAAGTCAGACAACACGTACCCCGGTGCTCCCAAATCCCTCGTTCAGTATGCAGACCTCATCCACATGAAAAATGGTCATTTGACAAAACTCCAGATAATTACATTTGTTTGCAACCTCTCACTGATCCTGTCATCCATTTTCACCTTAGAGTGATATAACTTTGTCACCATTTCCTCTCCCCTCAGGAGGTATGAAAATGATCACAAGCCGCCGCCGCCACAACCAAAATATCTCCCTGTTTCACGACCTTCTTAAAGTGGCATTTAAAGTGAGGATTCTCTTTCTCTTCTCTATCCACAGATCTGGTATTTTCCTGGATCTTTAACGAGTACCCGACGTTTGTGAAGCAGGATACTCGCCGATTCATCTCGCAGGAGACGGGGAATCTGTACATCGCCAAAGTGGAGCCCTCAGACGTTGGCAACTACACCTGCGTGGTGACCAACACCGTCACAAAGACCCGAGTCCAGGGTCCACCCACTCCACTAGTGCTCCGCAGTGATGGTGAGCCCTGCTTTTAAACACGCTAACTGCATTAAACCACTTACATAGCAAACACAGCACTGCTGGCTAGAAGTGTGTTCTGGTTAATTGTGCTGCATATCACACTGTGTTGTTGTAGAATCTGCTAAATATTCTGTCATTAGGACGTTAATCTGGGTGCAAATGTTTGTCTCTTAATTGTACTGAGCTGGTTTGTATGATTTCCCTTTTCTAAATGTGGATGTTACCGTGAATATTGAATCTGTATTTGCACACAGCTAATTCTCCATAAGACCTCCATATTTGGTTACAGGCAGATTTGAGATACACCTTTACTGCTTTTTATATACTACACTTACTAGGATACAGTTTAACCCTCTGGAGTAATATTTATTCCAATGTTGACTACATTATGAAGTCACAAAGTTTTCAGTTTGAGAGTGCATTTCTCTAAAAGTATGAATTTGTATTTTATGCGTGTATACAAAGTGTTTGATGTTTACAAGTGGGCAATTGAGTGCTGCAGGAATGAGCCCTAAAACCTGAAAATGAGTTGGCATTGTTGCACTTCCGATTACCTCGTCGCTAAGTCAATGGGTTTGTAGTTAGATACCTGAAATAAGATCTGTGGTTAACACAAGCTGAAGAGATTTTAACGTTTTGTTCTACGGCATGAAATACGTCAGCACATATCCGTCTCGTGAATGTTGAAGCTTTTACCTGTCTTAAAAAAAGGCGGTTGCTAACAAGTGGCTAAATGAGACTACATCGGTTGTCTGGGACATTAAACGTCATCACGCCAAACACATGGTGACCTTGAAGTCACGTGACCGTGGTGTAGTTTGTTTGTAGCCTAACATTAGCTTTTTACTTCTGGTGTTTGCATTTAGGCTTCAAAAACCATGAAAGTGGTGTTCATTTGTGATGAACGTGTAAGTATTAGTAAGCTCATTTTCCGCAATAATCTAAAATCCAATGGAAAAATCCCATTGGCTTTTTGTCGAGTGCGATGCTAACTTCTGGGTTGGCCTACAAAAATACATCACCCCTGTATCATTCTATAACACATGGAATTGGATGGAATCACACTCCACAAAGGCATTCTCCCATTAGTCTCCATCTTGTGTGTTATGTAAGGGATAATGTACAGCGAGCCGGTCATTGTTGTGGAAGAATCCCCGACAGGGCGATGCTGCACCCTGACGCGCAGTGGAGGAGTCTCTCATCACTCTGAAGGGGATTCTTTCACAACAATGACCCGCTAGCTGTACATTATCCTGCTTATTACACAGCTACTTACTGAAGAAATCAATATTTTGACACCAAAACGGTCCGCCATAGTCCGGCATCTGAACTGCGCCCATAGCAACGGTCTGTTATACATAGCAACGGTCTGTTATAGAGAAATTACAGATTCCAGAACGCCGTGATTGACCAATCAGAATCGAGCATTCAACACAGCCGTGTAATAAGTTTTGATAATCACATGTGTCACCATACATATACATTTACCTCTTGCCACTGTCATCGTGTCTTTGGATGGTGTTTTCCTTCTATTTTTCGTCACTTTCATTAGTACTGAAACAGATTCACTCCTCCGTTCTGTTCTGGGATCAGATGGTTGGTTTAAACACGGCGGTGCTGATTTGGTCCCGTCCTGGTCCTCACAAACAAAAAAGCCAAACTTTCTTCTGCCTGAAAGTAGGACAAGTGGTTTTATGGAATACAAATGAAATGCAAAGGTTAATTATCTCTTCCTCTGCTAATTTCAGCATGTCCTTTAACATGTGGATCTGATGCTTTAGGCTGGCCTTATCAAGGCACTCCGGAGGAAAGGTCACTGTCAGCAAGTAATCTAATTGTAGGCTTCTGTCCTAGAAGGGTGTTCCTTACCATATCTGACGTAATGCAGTACAAGAAATAAGAAGCTAAATGTTATTTTCATTAGAAATGTCTTGTGTGGACACAATTTGTGTGGGTTGTTGTCTTCTGGTTAATTACAGCTGATCTGGCGCAATAAAAGGTGGACACTATCTCTTATCAAACAGATGTGTTAGGCCTGGAAACTAGGCTACTAGTATTATTAGTAGTAGTATAAGTATTAATTGAATCCCCTATTTAGCATTTATAAGCAGTATATAAAACTATACTAATAGTTATTATAACACACAATACTGTAGGTGTTTGTAATGTTTTTGTCAACAATTTGTACTGGTGTATTTATACCATAGACTGTATATATAGATGGTCAACGCGTCTCCACTTTTGGCACAGAAGGTAATGCAGAATATAACAAACATATTGTACTTATTATTACATTTTTTTGTGTGGTAATGTATGGCTTAGTTTGCAACTTTGGGGACCAGAGGCTGATTTTGTAAAACAAATTAAAAAAAAATAAAATGAAAGGATAAGGTAGTTTTGATGAGAACATCAAATTATTATTAATCAAATTATAGCCAAAATATCCAACATATTGTATCTAGTTGACAAAATGTTCTTGTGATTCAAAAAGGGGAAAAAAACAGAAAAATGGCCAATTGGGTTTCTTTTAGCATTTAAGAACCATCATCATTTAAAGGTCCCATATTATAAAAAGTCAGATTTTCATGTCTTTTATATTATAAAGCAGGTTTAAGTGCTTTATAAATACTGTTAAACTATCAAAACGCTCATTACACGGAGAAATACACACAGCCCGTATTCAGAAATTGTGGGTTTGAAACAAGCCGTTTTCTGTCCATTTGTGATGTCACAAATATACAATATTTAGACCATTACATGGTTTTAAACGTAACATTTTAAATGTGTCCCAGTTTATTTCCTGTTGCAGTGTATGTAAATAACATCAGCTGCCAGGAAGTACACATGGACCCAAACTATTGCCCAGCAACGCAATTCCGTTGCAATTCCGTTGCAATTCCGTTCCAATTCCGTTGAAATGCACTAAAACGGAGCATTTCAGGCAGAGGGTGAATACAGGCATATTCGGACAGACAGTATGAGGAAAATAAAGTTGTTTTTTTTAACATTACAGCATGTAAACATGTTATAGTAGAAATACAAAATACAAGTAACAACCTGAAAATGAGCATGATACGTCCCCTTTAAATTAAGGATAAAGGTGGAAATAAATTCTGAATCTTCCGACCTCATTATTTGTTGAATGACAGACAGAATTGCGAATATCTTGCGTGATTTGAGAGATCGTTTCTTTCAAGCAATTCCCGAGCACTTTCCTTACCTGCTTCCTTCCTTTATTTTTTCATTAAACCTTTGTTTCACCGAGGCAGCCGGTCTAGCAGCAAAACGTCAGCCTCACCACGGTCAAAGGTAGGGGGAGGGAGGAGAGGGGGGGGTTCCGGTTGGCACATTAAACAGGTGTCCCCTACAAAAGGTTATGGTATGAGACAATTACCCGTCCACTTCCACCTGTCTGCCTAAAATGGGTGATAGTGCTGTGGTTACATTCCAGTATGAGACAGTTGTGATAAGGATCTGAATTAGCTTTCACAGTCACTCAGGGAGCCATCCTGATAACACATGCCTCGCCAAATCAACGAGATGAAATTGGCCTGTTTCCTCCATCTCTAGAGCTATTTGTGCAACACAGACCTGAATTACAGCAACGGGGAAAACCTATTGTTACACTGGTGGATGAGAGGGGTTTAAAATACCATGTTGTGCACCCAGCTTTGGCACAGCAAGGAGGACTGAAATTACACCCATTACAAATACATTGATACAATTTACCTTATGTCATTTAAGGGAAAGACAAAAATACGCTTTTAGACACTCCAGTGTTGATTTATGAATAGGTCCCTCCCAAAGCTAGAACACCAGAGAGCCCGCATTCCCGTCTTCTCCTTTATTCAGAGATTTTTAGCATGCACAGCAGCAATATTATAATCCACCAGAGCTGCTCCAGCGACAGTGAATGGGATGCTTTGTAGACACAGTGGCGGTACCCAGGGGGATTTTATGGGCCCATTTTCTGGTTCATAGCTGTTAGCACTACAACAAGATGAAACTCATCTGGATGTAAAAGCTCAAACCGTCTATGAATTCTCAAAGTTGTTTTTTTTTTCTTCCATTCAACATCAGTGTGTTGCATGTCCGCTGGAGAGCTGTGTTTTTGCTTCTTTTTCTCATTATTTTCAATGGGGGGAGCATTCTGTGACAGCGCTGAGAGCAGGGAGTGTTTTTTGCGGCTCAGATTGCACAGTGTTGGAAGTTGAAAAAACATTTCAGCTTATAGTAAAAAAGACGGCTGTACTTGAAAAAAAAGAAGCTTTTCAGTAGCTGTGTAGCAACAGCAGAAGCCACTGCTAGTGTTTCTTGTTGTTGTTGTTGTTTAGTTGCAGTTACAAATCAAAAATACAACTTTTTTTTTTTTGCACTAACACCAACGCTCGTCTGCTTCTCTCTTTCAGGTGTGATGGGTGAATACGAGCCAAAGATTGAAGTTCAGTTTCCAGAGGTTGTTCATGTTGCCAAAGGATCCACTGTAAAGCTGGAATGCTTCGCTCTGGGAAAGTAAGCACACTCTTAGTCTGGCTCAGCATGCTCGCTCGCATATGAAAGAAAAAAAAGATATTACCAGAAGAGTGCTGGGAGATTTATTTTTTCATGTGTTTCACCACTTTGCTGCAATCCTCGTGTGTTTCCAGTTAGGTTGCACTTCTAAGAAATTAGAGAGTGCATGAGTGTTGTGGTGTAAAAATCTTCAGTTAAAATATCAAGTTTTGTAAGAAAATGTACTGAAGCCGAGAGTATAGGACGGTAATATACCTAAAGATGGATTACTAAACAGCCCTTAACTGAACACGTTATAAGCTCCTTAAACATTCCTTATGAATATTATGGTAGAGTATCCGTGGAATAGGTACATTTATGGTGCAAAACAGCTGAATTTGATCCTTAAATGTAGTAAATTCCTAATCCTTGTGCTCCTCCGCCTGCTCTGGCATTAAATATTAAGGAGTTTAATCTTTAATCTTGCAAATTAAGGGGACATTTGAGAAGTTAAATTAAAATATTTAAAGGACCAGTGTGTAACAATTAGGAGGATCTATTAGCAGAAATGTAATATAATGTTAATAAGTATCTTTTCTTTAGTGTATAATCACCTGATAATAAGAATTGTTGTGTTTTCGTTACGTTAGAATGAGACGTTTATATCTACATAGGGAGCGGGTCCTCTCTCCTCTCCTCTCCGCAAAGTTTCTACAGTAGCCCAGAATGGACAAACCAAACACTGTTAACTTTTCCTGCTTTGGCCGGAGTAGATAACGTTACTCGCTTCCGTCATCGCTGCCGCCGCCGCTCTCTCTCTCTTGCTTCACCACTCACTTCCCACGTACACACACACTCTACATATTGCTCCAAATGGCTCTAGAAAGGGCCATTTGCGTTTTCATGTCGGCCAATGTAGCTCTCCAACATGCTTGGCACACAGGAGAGGCTTCAGTTGGTTGCAATCTCCTCAGCTCACCGCTAGATACCGTCAGATCCTACAAACTAGACCTTTAAGGGACTATGAGTTAATGTTAGGTTGTATGTGTAAGGGAAAGTCGGGCATTTTATAGCTTTTTTTTTAAGGGATGTTTGTTTACTAGTGATTAGTTTTTAGTATTTTTCGCCGTCTACTGTCTTTATCTTTATACTGTCTTTAATTCAGCTCTAATTCTGGTTTATTATTTTCAGTAACGGTATGAGGAAGTGTTTTTTAAATGTATTGAAAGTTCACTTTTAGCAGTTTTGTTTCAAATCTTTCTCAAACAATAATCAATGTATGACTAAAATCTAAGAAGCGTTTTTGAGTTTGTATAGATTTTCTGCTTAAAATTGATTTGCACTTTACAAAATAATGGCGGGATAAAAAAATTTGTTTTCTACTTGGTGTCAAAACTTGAATAACCTTTTGAAGAAATCATTCACAAAAAAAAAAAAGTTGTGATTTTAGATGGTTAAACTTGTCCGTGTCTCTTCTCACAGCCCGGTACCGTCTATAAACTGGAGGAGAGTAGACAGCGTACCCTTCCCCAGGAAAGTGGACATGAGGAAAGCCAGTGGCGTCTTGGAAATCCCGTATTTCCAGCAGGAGGACGCTGGCACGTACGAGTGTGTGGCGGAGAACTCCAGGGGAATGAACACGGTGAAAGGGAAGCTCTCTTTCTACGGTAGGTGATCCTGACATGCATGAATATTTGACCAGCGTGCACCACATCTGTCAGACCTGCTCAGACTGAAAGGCAGCAAAAGCAGACACAACTGGCCTTATAAAGCAGTCAGCGGCGATCAGCAGAGAGCTTGTGTGGCGTGTACGGGGAGGGGGGCTCGTTTTAACGGCACATCAGAATGATTAAAGGCTGTCAGCCATGATGCCTCTAATATTTTGATCCAGATTAAAGGAGTGATGCGGATGAGGCTGAGCCCTTGCATACGACCTTGTTGGTGAGCCTCGTATTGGGTTCCACCAGATGGCATCATGATTGACATCCAGCTTGACTGGAGATCAAAGCCGTTAAATGTACTATACATGGGCCAGTGGCACATATGTCAGGGACATAATCTGCACAGCAGCATGTGGATCGACAGGAAGGGGGTTAGTAGATCCACTTATTGTTGCTGATGGTCCCGTAGTTGGAGATCAGACACTAGAAGTCATGATATCTACTGCCACTCCATTCCAAGACAAAAAAAAACACCATCCGAAAAATATTTTGCTCTTACAAAATGACAGATAGTATACATTTTAACGTTTTTTAAAAACACATTTTTGATGGAAACCCTGATCTTCATTTGAACAGTAATGATTTCCTTTCTAAATTGAGTATTTTATAAACAATCCATCTATTAGATGCAGCCATATTTTAGAAGTAAATATCTTAATTTAGAGCTAAATATTTGAAATCTGGATAGAACAACAGTGGTAAACATGTTGACATCTGTTTATAGCATGACATTGTTAAATCAACACGTCCCCATACCTAAACGACAGAATAGTTTGTGTGCTAATAACTCCCAAAACGACATATATGACCGTTAGAGAGTACCAGTGACAGGCCACTGTTTTAAATACGTGGTTAACGTTGTGAATTGAAACAAAACTACTTGGTGAGGTTTAGGAAAAGATCGTGGTTTAGAATATGCATGTTTGTTACGTAACTTAAGTAACATACTTAAGCTACGTATGTTACGTAAGTTAACTTGTAAGTTAAATTAAGTCAACGGAGTCTGTTTGTTTGACCCAGCCATCCACCCCCGATCTCCTCCCTACGCAGGCGCTTTATACTGCGTCACCGGACTACCTCTTTTGCTCCTGTCATAGTTACTACGGCCACTAGAGGTCGCCGCTAAACGTCACCAATAAACGTAAATATGGGTCGTAATAAGCTGCTTTCACAGATGACCTATACATCCGTTTTTGTTGGGGAGGACCTCCTGTGGTAAATATACTAGTTGTTTGATATGTGACATTTGATATTTTCGCAATTCAACAATAATTACAGCTTCTGATTGTTGTGATTAATCTTCAAATTAAAGTCGTGTGATTTCATTGTTCCTGAAAGTCACCTCACTAAGATCACACTTGCGGGGAGTCCTTCTTTTTCTTTTTTCTCTTAGTCACATGGCTGACTCCATGTACAAAAATACTATATTACATTCGGCATGTTTAATCATGCTTGTTATTCCCTTCTTTATTTGCTGTATGATGTAGAAGCCTGTACAATTAAACAAATTGGTGACAAGATGTCTATCTAAAGTGTCCTTTACCTCTTTTTTTTCTGCCCATACTAGGCCTATATATAGTAGTTTTAAATTATCCTCTTTGAAAAGGCCACTGTTTTGTTTTCTTTCTGCGCTAATAATATGACAAACCTAAAAAAAATCTGAATAAAACAGTACACAACAAAAAAAAAATAGGATTTGGCCTTTAAAATTAAAATGTAATTATTTCTGGAAATATTATTGGGTACGACGAAAACTGTCTCACTTCAATATTACACAATAATCAAGTATTATAGTTGGTTGTATTCATACTAACTGTATACTAACTGCCTGAAATACATCATAAGGATCAACTCCAGATGGAAACTTGTGGAGAAAGGAAAGAGTTTAGAGAGGAGGAAGCTGAATCCTATTAGTCTATCCATACTGTATAAATAATCAAAGTTAGCAAACCTCCCTGACCACACACAGCTCTTTACCTACCTACCTACCCTGGTAACTTTCCAAAATCATGAATGACATGGTCATGAATAAATGGATAAAACGATACCATTACATTTATATGTTAATAATATTTTGACCCGGACTGATCCGTTCAAGACGTTAACTTGCTCTTTGAACAATCTATGGATTTTCCTCCCACCTCCACCCCTCTCTGTTTTCTTCCCTCTGATTTTCTCCCCTTCAATTCATGCTGTGTCAGCTGTCAAAAATAACTCATTCAGGGCATTAAATAATTTGCCGTGATTTACAACAGCCCTGGAAGCTCTTTGCCTCGTTCACTGTAACAGCCCAGCAGCATGCTGTGATCCACCAAGGCTTGATTTGTCCCTTTGAGCTGTGGCTCCTCTCTCATTTTGATGTGTTTTCTCTTTCTTTCTTTCTCTTTCTCTCTCTCCCCTGCTGTCCACAGCCAGGTGATGAAAATCGGTAATCTTATTTTGAACTCCCTTTGAATTAAAAGCCTTTGAGACATTCGTCAGCAGTGTAAGCCAATGGGGGAATCGATAAGGGGATCTCTTGTGCATCCAAGCCATCTACAGTGAGCTGGGCTTTGTGTTAGGAAGAAATGAAGGTGTTACTTTACAGTGGCTCTATGGTCACTTTAAAACATTCTCACACTTATAATGTGCCCTTAATTTCCCACTAATGCAGTAGGTCTCATGTGTTTTCAGTTCCTTTTGATTGATCTAGATATGAAGGAGCTGTATTTCAAATTTAGTTTTTAAACTGTTTACATTTTTGGTCACATCTTGTCTTGACCGGACCTCTGGGGTCTGAAAAGTGAGGCCAATGCTGAAGTGCCTTAAACTTGCATTCTTTCTAACAGCCAGCAGGGGGCGACTCCTCTGGTTGCAAAAAGAAGTCTGATTGTATAGAAGTCTATGAGAAAATGAGCCGACTTCTCACTTGATTTATTACCTCAGTAAACATTGTAAACATGAGTTTATGGTCTCAATCGCTAGTTTCAAGTCTTCTTCAATACAGCATGATGTTCATTTCGTAAATTATGGTCCCATTTAGAGTCAAATAGACCATAGAGCAGGAGATGCTTCAGGGCGGGGCTACCTTGTGATTGACTAGTAGTTACCACAGCGTTGTCCGGTTTGGGAGTTGTCTGCTCCTCTTACAACTTTAACCCTTTCACAGAGTGTTTTCAGTCCATGAAAGTAAATTGTAACATGTTGGTCACCTAAAAATGTCTTATTCAGCGTTCGGTTGTACTTGACACGAGACAGCTCCACCGTCTCGTGTCACTTCTGGTTGCAAAAAAACAAGATGTCGACAGCCAAAACGCCGAACTCGAGTTTTCAAAACAGCAGTTCATAAACCTACAACAACTTATTATATACAGTTAATGGCAGTGGTTCTCAAACTATTGTCCTTAAGCCATCCTACTTGTTTCTAAGAAAAGCTGAGCCCCCACCCCTATTTTCTGACGTCATCACCCTAAAAGAAATTACAAATCTTTGGACAAAATCTTCAATTTGAGTAAAGTGATTCAGTGTATTAAATTAGTTATTCTTTTTTTTAATAAATCAACTATCTTTAATGAATATAACTCTTCATTGCCTCCCTGTGTGTGTGTGGCGGGCGGGAGAGTAAACAGTTTTTGACCGCAGTGAAAATGTTGTTTTTGAAAGGCTAAACGCCAACAAATATGGATTGAAGCAGAATATTTAATTAGATAAAAACATGTTATGATTTTTGGAAATAAAAACATTGTTATTTTTTTCAATAAATGTTGAGTTTTGGACTTTGCCATGCAAGATTAGAAATGTTTGGATTACACATGTCTGAAACAATCCTTCGCAGCCACCACTGGAATCTAATTCTACTAATACTATTAGTGTAGCCTGATCTGTATCTGCAACTGTGCAAGTAACACTAAGTAGCAAATACGATTTTTGTATAAATGATCCGGTAAATGTATTATTATGATATTAGTTATACATGTGCAAATCTAATTTTGACTCAGAGCCGACAAATACTGGCACACCCGGTGTGATTTTTGGCGCCCCTAGGTTGGGAACCACTGGTGTATGGTCTTGACTGAAACTGAAACAGGAATTCATTAACTGCATTGAGGCTTTACGATCACATTCAATGCATGAGGTGAAATTAGATTCATCATATCTTCATGCGAAAGAAGTTCTCTTTGGTTTGGGTGCATTTGGCCACCGTATTTCTTCATAATTCTGTATTTGAAGCAGTTTCTAACTACTACTCAAGCCAAAGACCAAGAGTTTTGTTAAATTTCCACCTCTGAATGAAAAGCTCAGAAAAGAATTGTCCGTTTACTCCCTTGTTGATGTTGATATTACTCAGAGAGGGAAGTAAATGCAGAGCTGTGACAGGTTAGTTTCCCCCCGTTGTATTCACATCTGTGTGACTTACGGCTGCATTATCTCATAGTGATTTCACTGATAAGGCAAATTCCCATCTTTCCTCTGCTTTAGCCACTTGACGTTTGCTCTGATTGTATGCGCGCTTTGGCCCGGTGCAGGCAGAGATGGGCTGCCTGCTTTCATTTGGTAAGCGTTGACTGAGAGTCGATACGTTCGCAGCGGGTGAGGGATAGAGTGAGGGACCCTGTCAGCGAGGAGGAAAAAAAAAAATCCCAGGATGACAACAATGCAGCCGTGGAAAGGAGCAGTGGGTGGGGCAGCTCAGCCGGGCTCTGACAGAGGATTACGGTAGCATGAATGGATGTGATGCTAAATGATGATGGTGATGGTGGAGTCTTATAGAGTAACTTTCTACCATCTCTCCCCGTGGGCTCTTTTCAAAATACACATACCTCAAAGAAATTGTTTTTAAAAAAGATATCATATTTATTGATTTATTATTTTGTGACATATTTAGAAAGATAAAGCAACTGTAATAAAGAGAAGGGTGACAGATTGTACATCACATAGTTTAAGCCTCATGCAGCAATATTCTCTTTAATTTCTCGGATTAAAAATAAGAGAAGTCAACTCCAGATGCACTAAATGTTCTCAAGCATCCAAATCTGCTATTACTGGTGTGCAAAACCAGCAAAATAAGAAAAACACTGGTGAATCCTAGAAATCAATGGGTACTAACAAAATAAGAACAAATTGTGGATACAAACCAAAATAAAAGAGGAAATGATATCGCTTCCTGCGTGAGGCGCAATGTCTCTTTTTTGCAGCAGGATAAACAACAGAAGCTTCAGCTTTCAGTCAAAGGGAATTGTGACCCTTTTTTATTGTTTGCACAGATGGCAACAGCACAGCCTCCGTACAAGTTAAATGTTAATGACCCCAGCCAACCTTGCCGCAGCCGAAGGGATCTTAGAGGCCCTAAAGTACGCACATGATCCACAAATACAAACATGTCTCTGATACTGGAAGGACTTTGATGTCGAATCTGCGCAGGACTCTGACATAAATACACAAGACAGCACAAATACCCCCCTCTGGTCTCTGCGTCCACCTCTTTTTATCTGCCTTCACTCTGTGTCTTTGAACACCCACACACACATACACACCATCTCGCACATGCTGAAGTTATAATGCACAGAGATATAGTGTGAGGATACATTTGCAGTGATTGAAATTTTCTCGCTGTGTTATCCCGCTTTACTCTGAGGCAAAATACTGTATAGCAGAAGCCAATTAGTGCAGGCATTTGTACTGTTACTGAAAAGCCGCCACAAAGGTCAGTCCTTGAGAGTGGCATTAGGTGGAGATCTGCGGAATGGAAAAGTGCGGTCAGCCATTACTCTTGTCCTGCCACTGGCCTTGTGTGATATAGGATGATGGTAGCTTGACCTACACATCATCCAGAATGTGCAGAGCATTACACACAGAGAGAGCTTTACTGATCTAGTTTTATGTACCACTTCTTTTTGGTCTTAATCATTAACTAGCCTTGAGTTACTCGCATGACACAGCAAGAATCAATTCTCCTCCTGTATAATTATACCATCATTTACTCAGATTGTATTGAATGGAGCGTTTTTATGGCAGCAGTAGCCGCCCTCATGTATATGGGGCTGGTTTCCATCATTTCTGTTCTTGTAGAAGCACACCTTAAAGAAAACTTAAAAAGGAGAACTTTGGTGATAACACATCTTAAAGGTGACTAAGGGCGTTTTCACATTAGGTACGATTGATCCTTACCGTGCCCGAGTGCGATTGCCCCCCCTCTCTGGTCAGCTTTCACATTAGTAAATTTGTTCCGTACCCGAGTACACTTGCCTCATCATCCACGTGTATTTGTTTATGTTGAGATCAGCTGTTCTAGCAGCGGAGCATCGTAAAACACTTCATTCAAACTTGACAGAAACAAAATAAAACTCACCAATACTGTCATCGTTAGTCTTTCCAACAATCACCAAAATAAACTTTTATTTTACCGAGTTTGATGTGAAAATAGGCCGACACTTCACGTTGTCTCTCCCATTTTCTGTGTTTCCTCCAGCCCCTCCTCATCTCATTGAGAAACCTCAAGATGTCCAGAAGCTCATTGATGACTCGGTGGTGTGGGAGTGTAAAGCCACGGGGAAGCCGAAGCCGTCTTACAGGTGGATGAAAAATGGAGAGAACCTGGAACCTGCAGAGGTGAGATCTACCACGTGCTATAGCACGTCTTTAGAATTGAAGATATCACTCGAAGTTCTGCTTCCAAGGTCAGAGCTTTGGCACAGATGCTTTCTCTCACTATACTCTGCTGAGTGAAGAATGTGAGCAGCCATGTACTGTAATTTCAACGCTTTATTGTGCTGTTTATTCAAGCTTTACTGACTAATTACCATGCATTATTGTCTTCTTCATTATAACACGGGGCCTCCTGTGCGGCCATACATTATGTTATTCACTTAGTTTCAAAGGAATTGGACTGTGTCTGCTGTGCTTTGCTGTGCTGAGAGACTAAACAGGCCAAGTATTTCATGCTAGTCTGGAAAGCACAGTGATGTAAGAGCTGCTCTAATCTTCTGTTAAATCTCTCTCTGCCAAGTGCAGTTATTAATCGTCTGCCACCAAAATATGAAAAAGTAAGATTCTCTGTATACATACTGTATATCCTACTTTCATTCAGCTCCCTGCTGCCTCTGAATTCAAATTATGGGTATAATGATGAGAGATGAGCCTATTGTGGCTCCAACCAGCCTCCTTGTACATGTAACTTTAACTCAACTCTGTTGTTGGCAAAAATATGATTCAATATTCCATCATCATATTGGATTATTATATCGGATCATTTAGCCAGGTTGTTTGCGATGAGATTGATTGGACGCTGAGGCACAGCTTGCACCTGATGAATAAACAGGCATTATGTTAATTTGCTTCATTATGCAAAAAGGGGCGACGAACACAAGCAGAGGATATCGATCAGTATATGAATGTTATACATGTCTTTGGAGTGAACCCAGTCTGTCGTTATATTGCTAGAGGCAACACTCTGCACAGCCTCAAACACTCTTTCTCTTATAAAAAACACATTTGGCTTGCTATCAGGGAAGAATAATCAACAATCTGTTTAGCCAATGGCTAACGTTTTTATCAAAACCTTTTATAAGGTAACAGCCCATCTGTTCTCACACATTTTCTCTTATTAGGTAGTTTCTTAAAATATAGTAAATATTAGGGGGATTCTGATGGGCGATTTCTAATGCATACTGTATCATAATTAGTTTTTATTAATGTGACCTTACTCTTACTTCTTTCTCGTCTCATTCTGAACAAAAACACAACTGCTTTAAAAAAAATATCCTCAAAACAGGAGAAACTCCGATCGCCACGCTCACAGTGGATGTGTGATTAAAGGTTACAATGACTGTGTTGATTATTGTGCAGCAGATGAACATAAATACAATATATGGATGTCTTCAGAATGCATGGGTGAATTAATTAATCAGCAAAGGTGTTACATTGTTTGAAATGCCACTATTAACCACAGTGGCTTAATGAGCGGAAGAGGGAAAGGTCAGTGATGTAAAGGAGCGGTGGGGAGAGGATGCACCATTTGTTGTTATTTATTACGCTGAATCAATTGAGACCTTTCTGATTGTATAGTTCACTGGAACTTATTTCTGCTGACAGTTTTATAACTTTGGGCAACAGAAATTGAGCAATCAATGCGTAAAAATGATAAAGTTAGGGGTAGAGTTGTACCGATACCAGTATCGGAAATGCCTCCGATACAACCTAAAATACTGGATCATGTATCGGCGAGTACGCAAGTCTATGCTATCAGCTCATTTACACTACACAGGAACAGAAGCAACACGTGTCACTCACTACCTGATCTGGACATCTGTACTGCACATGTGCAAATCTCAGCAGAGATGAGAAACTCCCTCATCAGCTACTTCCATCATCAGCACCGGAAAAAAAAAATGATAGCTGCGCCCGAAATCGATGACAGAAGTAGCTAACGAGTGAGCCATCTCGCTTCTATCACGTCTCTGTTGAGAGTTGAATTATTTATTCCTAGACTTATTTATTTAACTTCTTTTTCTGTTCTGACTGCCTGTCAAACTGGATGGTAAAAGGAAGTGGTATCGCATTCATCCTCTGTATGTATTTGGTCATGATTTATTTATTTATTCATTGACTCAATTAAACCATGCATGTACTCTGTCCTCCAAGATACAAAATCATTGACAAAGACAAAGAAATAATAATAATAATAATAATAATAATAATAAATAAATAAATAAATAAGCAAATTCGTGAGTGGAAAATGAATTGAAATTCATCAAAACAATAATAATTATGATCATAAAGCATGTTTTACAAAGGGTGTAATCTGAGCCAGGCCATACAAGGATGGTAGCAGTCATATATCACATCCATACAAGGTTAGTAGTATACAGCTGTTTATAAATAATAATATATATTTTAGTTTTTAACAAACTGGTATCGGATCGGTACTCTGTATTGGCCGATACTCAATCTACTACTCGTATCGGGAAGGAAAAAATGGTATTGGAGCATCTCTAGTAATGGGCCATATCTGTTGTTGAGAAAATTGACTATACAGTAGAGAAGACTTCTAGGGACTCATGATATATATAGCTGAGTCTATGTGCATTCAATTATTCAATGTCAGTCATTTGAAATATTGAAGAACCTCAACTATTTCCAGTGTTTCCCTCTAATAATAGTAGCTCTCAGACTGGTTCTACAACCATCGGGCTCTTCGTTGGACAGCCGGCTGACATGCTGCTGTGTTCTACCAGTATGACTATTTCAGATGCAACCCTCATACATTATGAGGCTCCTGTTATTTTTGATGCTTTTTATTATCGCTCTGCGTCAAAATAGCAACGGTTTTCTTGGAAAGCTTCTTTTCTCGTGGCTGTTTTTCATCTCGAGGACCTCTCTCTCTCTCTCTGCTGCTTTATTGACAATGGCTGCAGGATTAAGTGGATGTGCAATTAAAGGGAAACTCCAGCGTGAAACAGGATTTAGTCCATTTAAATTAGTGTGGGACCATCATACAGATGACTGAGGTTATTCCTGTTAGGACTGTGATGTTAAAGCCTTTGGATTTCAGGAATGGATGATTAGTGGTGGAAAGTAACTAAGTATATTTACTAAAGTACTGCCACTTTTGAGGTACTTGTACATTCAGAATCAGAAATACTTTATTGATCCCTGGAGGGAAATTGGTGTTTACTTATTACTTATTTACTTTACTTGAGTATTTCCATTTTCTACTACTTCATACTTCTACCAGGGTTCGATATTGTACTTTTTACTCCACTACATTTATTTCACAACTTTAGTTACTAGTTACTTATCAGATTCAGTTTAATAATTCAAAATATAATAAATAAATAAATGATGATGTATTATCATGGAGAAATATAAGAGACCTTTTTTATCCCTTAGTGAAATTCAAAATAAACCCCACCTTTCAGAGCTGAAAAAATAAATCAATGCACATATTAATGAGTCAGAATCCGGTTTATTGCCAAGTACAAGGAATTTGCTATAGTGTATTGGCGCATAGACAAAAAACATACATATACAATAGAAAAAAAATACAATAAAATATTTAAAAAAATACTATTTAAAAATGAATATGAACAATAAAACTGTTTGAAAAGAAAGAGCTAGCCAGGAATGTGCAATACTATATTCTAGGTCATATGCAAAGGTTCACAGTATTAAGAATAAAAATAATATGCAATGTACAGAGATAATAGTACAGAAAGATATGTGTTAATGTAATTCAATAATATAATATACATTATTCTGAAATGGCCATTCTGCATAATGAGTACTACTACTACGGAGTATTTCTACACCATGGTACTGCTACTTTTACTTAATAAGTAAAAGATCTGAGTACTTCTTCCACCACTGTGGCTGATGTAATCCTAATGCAGTCCACTACATCCTTGTTTCCCCGCTTTCCCTGTTAATTCAAGCTCAAGTGGAGCAAACAGGCTGATCTTAGAGCTTTTGTTCTTGCTATTGCAAAACCACCGTTGAGCTTAGTGCATGTCTACTTGCAGCTCTTTGTTACTCAGGCATGTACACTAGATTCATCAAATATCTGTGAATAGAATTAGCAGATGTTATTCACACATTGAGCACTAATAATCTCCTTGTAGTTAACTTTTATTTGTATTTTTTATTAGATCAAAATCAATTTCCCATAATTTGTTGCTTTTTTTGTTGTTGTTTTTTTTGCATTTGAATAAAAGAAAAAGATATTTTTCACATTTTCCTAACATCCACAGGAATGGATTGATATTGTTATGATGATAAAATGTAGTTTGTTTAAATTTTACAGCTGTAAAAATCAGCATCATTTTCACAAAGGCTTCCAGTAATTAGTAATTCTGAGGAACAGAACTGTAGACAGCAATCAAAGCCAAGAAGCTCACTTTTCTAAACCATAAGTCATTCCTTCATCCTTCCATTCTTTCACATGTTTTTGCAGCCTTATATCAAACGAATCAACCCAGTGTTGTTGGCAAATGACATTGCCAATCATTTTCCTTCAGCATAAGGCGTGCAGATGGTCCCCCCAGGTCCCCTGCATGAAAAACTGCTGATTTGAGAGGAACGTCATGCTTAATTAATAGCAGCCGTAAACGGGAGTGCTTTCCATGCGCAGACTGATATACGCCACCATTTGCCTCCCTTGCCAGCAGGGATGTTCGCCCCTGCACATCCAGAGCCGCAGAACGTTATGGAAATTCAGGCACAACCTGCTCAAACACAGGATTAGTTTGTGATCTTTCGGCGAGGACAGTCTCTCTTTTCATGTGACAGTACCTTAATCCCCCGCGAGTGGAGTTCAGGCCGCTCAGACACCCCCATGGAAATGGGCTGTAATGACATTATGGGTGAGCCCGAGGAAAACACGGGAGATGAAGGGCACGAGGAGGCAGAACCTGACACAGCTGCACAGACATGCATGAAAACTGCTCGAGGATTTAATGCCGTAGTGAAGGAGTTGAGTGAGAAGTTCTGAGAGATAAACTTATATTGAGGATTAAATGTCCAACAGATGCACCGAGTTCATCAGGCCCAGCCGTCCTTAAATAGATCTTAATTTGATGGCTCAGTGACGAGCAAGATTTCTGCCGCAGGCGGGCAAAAACGATAAAGTCCAAACAGATGAAGAGGAGGTACACAGCTTGACCGTGTACACAGCACTTAGTATGTACGGGGCATACCTATCAGAAAAGCAATTTTCACAATGCATTATACCTCAGATGTTACGATATTCCTTCCCCTCTTATCCCCTCCTCCTGCTGAAGGGGAAACAGGCCCCGTGGTGCAGCCGGAGATATAAATAGGGCACGGTTTTATTTCCCTCTCATAAACATGCAGATTGATTAGGGTCATTTTCTGCTAGCCTGCCTCCATCCACCCAAGCCTTTCCCTCCATTAGTGATGAAAACCTAGATTTATTGCCACGTCTGTCACTTGCAGACCATAATTCACTGCCCCACTGGCCGGCTGTTTTTATGTAAATGAGTGTTGCTTGGGAAAAAGGCATATTAAAGGCATGTGTCTCTGTGTCCATAGGAGCGCATACAGGTCGCCAACGGAGCGCTGTCAATCAGTCGTCTGACCCTGTCCGACACGGGAATGTACCAGTGCGTGGCTGGGAATAAGCACGGCGAGGTCTACTCTAACGCGGAGCTCCGGGTTATAGGTAAGGCATTGGCTTGGGGTGTGTGTTTGTGTGTGTGTTACGTTGGCATGGAGACGTGTGTGCAAGCATACATTTTGTCCATATTTGTTCTCAAGTTTGCTCCGTCATCTTCTTCTGCTCAATGCCGCCGGATGACCTATGACCTCTCTCTCTTATTGGCCACTAATTGAAAAGCATTAATTATAAGCTGAATGCATCCGGCTGACAGTGATGTATGCCAGAGCTGCTCTGTTCACCAGACTCGCCCATCTGCCCTGTCAAGCCTGTCACTCTCCACTCTGGGCCAGCAGCAGCCTCTCATTCACTATTCATCCTCAGGCGTGTCTCATCCTGATCATGTTGCTGATAGGAATCAGGCTCAACACCGCCGAGTGTGCTGGTCGAAGATTCAAAAGAACGGATGTCGGACAAAGGGAACATATTTATCAAAGTGGGTTATAACCAGGGAAAGTTATTATGTGGGAATGATTACTTATGGTGCATTCACACCACGGCGCGATTACATACAAAGTTAATGCAAAGAGGCGAATAGACGCAAATTCACGCCGGGCGACACGAATGGCGTGAATGACCCAACGCAAAATTTGCGTCAATCAGGTATTTGCGGGAGTTGAAATATTTCAACTCAAGCGAGAAATTTGCGTGACGCTGTGTCGTGAAAGCCTATCAGCGTTGAGATTCTCCTGCTGTCGTCACTGACGGTGTTACGTTGTTGAATCAGAGATAGAGGACAAATGTAATGTGGCTGTTTGCAGACACCCAGAGCTACCATAGTACCTTATATTAGTACAGAAACCGGACGAAACTCTGTTTATAAATGTATGAGTATAAACCACAGACTGTCTATGGTATGAACAGCAACGTCGCTATTTATGCCTACATGACTTTATCTTGAGTGTTAATGGAGCAGCTGCTATGTTAGCATAGCCTGGCACTGATCAATCAGAACTCCATTCAGAAAACAAGCAACTTAAAAGTTGTTTGATTGTCATCTTGCGAACAGACCTGACAAAGCATGAATTCAGACTTTTTACAAATTGGCATCATAATGTTGTTATTTCGGCATCCTTTTGATCCGTTTAATGCAATTAAATCACAGCAAAATCGGTTTGTTTTGGGTTCATATGGCAGTAGCGACGCGTGGCTTGCTAGATACAGTCAGTGCAATGGCGCTGTGTGTGAATACAGCTCGCCACCAGGTGATGTTATGAACCCAGCCACGATGGCGTTTGGTTTTCTGACATATCTGGGACTTCCACCACCTTTACAAAGCAGCAGCAGTAGTTATTTCTTCCATGGTTGATGGTGGAAATTGCGGAAAGAAAAATATCTATGGAGACAAGTTTTTTCTCCCCTCTGGCACGTCTAGTGCAAATGAACACAATCAATACCAGCGGTCCAACTTGTGCGAGGCGAAAATTTGCTTCGCTCTTGCTGTGAATGCAACATTCATGATAAGCTAAAAGACATTTCTGTCTCTGCTGAGAATAATAGCAAAGTTACATCAATCTCTTCAACTCCACAACATCAACTGTGGGTATTGCTATTTAGCTTTCTGATTACTAATTATTCAGATTGTGATGAACGTAATCTAGTGTCTTTGAATTACCCGCAGCAACAATGCAATGTATTTATGAACTTATTTTAGACGTGCATTTTTTATATCTGATACATAATCAGAGATAATTTTTAGGAAAAGAGACGTGAGGCTTTTACAAACACTGGCTTTAATATGCTGCTCTTGTCTCAGCCGTTGCCCCAGATTTCTCTCACAACCAACTGAGGAGCCAGACGCTGGTGAAGGTTGGAGGAGATGTGCTCATCGAGTGCAAGCCCAAGATGTCTCCGTGGGGCGTGATCTCTTGGCGGAAGGGCAGCGAGCCGCTCCGAGAAAGTAACAGGTAACACAAACATTTACACATTTTGTGGTGCTTTTACCCCCACTGTGAGGCCTTGACTTCTCCTCGCATGTCTTCTCATTGCTGCTAGCCAGGTTCGGATCCCTGGTGGCCGTGTTCATGTGTATTAATACAAACGCATCTTGTGCCAAACAACACTCGCTGCTACATTTGAATATGTAACATTCAGTTGAAGTCCTCTCCGATGAGGTGATGTTGCCCCCAGCTGGTTTCAATATTGGATAAGAGTCACATATGATACGAAAAAAGTCAATACTTACTGCATCGCATTTTCCCTTTCACTTTGATCCAAATCCTCCCTTCACTAAGCTTTATAACATACATTATGATGGGACGGTACACTTCCCTGAAAATGATTATCTAGAATATTAGATTGCAGAATCATTCATTGCATTAATGGCAACAGACCTGAGGCAAACTAAAAGTTAGAAGAGCACTGTGTGAAAAAACACAGCTCTCCTTCAGTCCTTCGGTCCGGCAACACAGCAAGGGTGCCAATAAAAAAAAAAAAACGTAGAGCAAATGCTGAACCTGGCTCAACTTTAGCTGTAATGTAATGCAGCAGCATCCGGTAAGGTGCTGCATTGGCTAATCAAATACTGTAAGTGCAAGCGCACATTCCTGGCAGAATACTATGTAATGTGAACGCTACATTCCTGCTGTTAATCTCACAATCGTTGATACAAAAGCTAAACGGCATTATTACACAGCTTTGTTGAATACTCGATTCTGGTTGGTCAATTACGACATTCTACAGTCTGTTATTACTTCAAAGCAGACCGTTGCTATGCATAACAGACTGTTGCTATTGGCGCAGTTCTGATGTTGGAATGCAAGAGCGTCAGGGTTTATTTCTCAACAATGACTGGCTCGCTGTACATTAACCCTTACTTGTGAATCATGTCTCATAGTATTATAAACTGTGCGGTGAACTATGCAGTGTTTTATTGTCTGTTAAGCCTTCAAACTTGTGGATCTAGTACTCAAACGGGGCTTCTTGGTTCGTATTTTATGGTCGATATCCCACTAAAGCAGTTTCTTTGCCTAGTTTTTTATTGCAGGACTGTTTTCAGAGTGAAAGTTGGCTTACTTTAAACTCAATTACGAACGCTTGGTCAGTGCCCCTCAGCGTCTGATACTGAGGCACCCTTTTGCGTCTGTATGAGACACACCGGGCTTTCAACTAACCACAATGTAAACACATCTGCATCAGTATTAGACGGTCAGAGCAACTGACATAGTTTAAAGTGCAAGAGAGTCCACTTCAGGAGGAGGTCAGGGAGGATGGAAGGAAGTCAACAGTGACTTATTTGACCTTAATTTTGTTACATAACTTGCGTACTTTAGTAACGCTGCATACCTAAGTTACATAACACTTATTTTACCTAACAAACATACTTATTTTAACCAACACCACAATCTTTTAGTGTACTTTAGTTGTCTAAACCTAACCACTAATCCTAAAAACTATGTAAACCTAGGTTGGAAGTATATTTTGAAAATACACTGTATGCATGTAACGAGCAGAAACTGTATGTTTCCTGTGAACTCAGAAGTTTATTTTGAAAAGACACTCTATGCATCTAACAAGCGGAAACTGACCTGCCGTCCCCGAC
Source organism: Sebastiscus albofasciatus (assembly GCA_916701655.1). Classification (NCBI taxonomy): domain Eukaryota; kingdom Metazoa; phylum Chordata; class Actinopteri; order Perciformes; family Sebastidae; genus Sebastiscus; species Sebastiscus albofasciatus. The sequence continues at coordinate 11,401 of CAKAOI010028139.1, read as the reverse complement.
ACGTCCAAAACTTATGCTAGATTGGTAATTAGAGTGACATAGTTTGAAGTGTAGGGCCACTGACCAAGCGTTGGTATTTTTAGAGTTGGGAGTGAGAACGTGTTGTACCTGTCTAGTATAGTCGGGTGCCTCGGTGGTGTTGGGATTTACCATGCTGTCCATATAACAGCAACATCCCCGGGTTCGAGTCTGGACTGGAGACTATCCCTATCAAAAATTAAATAGGGTAAAAAATGCCCCATGAATACTTAAAAATCCCTTATCCCTTATAGAGATGAATTGACTTCTATACTTCCATAACATAGCAGAATATTACATTTTTAATGCAATGCATGCGGAGAGCTAAGAATTTTTATTCAAAAGTATTGAATCAAGGTGCACACAAAGCCTCCCGTCACCGTGGCTTATTTTACTGATGAATGTGCATGGTGTGATTTTGATGCTGTCCTCGATGTGGTGAGAACGGCTAAGAGAAAAAGCAGCGTGAAGCCTAAATGAGTAACGCTTCGTGAGGTTTGCCGTGTTTGGTCTCCAGCTCTTTAGTGGTGACCAAAACGGACCGGCTGCTGAGAATTTTCAAAGTGCTAATCAAGTACTTTTCACCTCAGTGGGGATCCAGAAATCAAATTATTCAGCTTCTGACACCAAGTTTCTGTGGAACAGAGGGCGATCTCAGTGCCCTGCCACGTTTGACCCCGGAGACATGACGTGTGCTACATTGTCATGTGTTTTTGTGTGTGTGCGTCTGTCTGAATGAAGTGTGAAGTCTGGCCCAGTGGCCTCATTGCAGGCAGGGGTCATCCATTTGGGTGTCACCGCTCTAGCATGACTCCGCTCTGACAGCAGGGCAGTGTGCACAGTGTCTTGCCAGGCTTTGCATATATACAAAGCCGTGTTGTTGCTTGTCAAACAAAGTGGCGTGGAATTTGCATAGTGGTTTCGGTGCTGGTGCCCTTCACTCGCCCCGTGCCACTTCCATCACACGTTTCAACCTCTCAGCACCTGGAGCTCTTTGATCCTGTTGTTCTGGATTCATAGCTTGGATTGATTTTACATTTGTCTTTGGTGTGACATCCTGTTGAAGTGATAAATGAAAATGTCAGTATCTGTCCTAATGTTAAAGAGATGCTTTCTTTTCCTGAGATTCTACTGCATGTACTTGTCCTTCAGTGCTCTCACTCATTCCTAACTTTAACAGGACTCTCTGTAAGAATCAGAAATTGCTTGTTAACAGTGACACCTGTGGCCGTTTAGTCAACGACAGACAGCATCTTGTTGCTCGCGCTACGTAGACGCGGTTGACCATCGGTAAAAACAGTGAGGCGACACACACAAGACTGAAAGTGATTAACAGGCATCATGTTGATTAACGTTAGCAACATTAGCAGCTAAAACCACAATATCACTCTATATTTCAATCGAAGGCCCGGCCGATGTTGATCCTAGTGTTAACTTTTCCTGCTTCAGCCTCTTGACCGTGGTCAGAAGACACAGGAGAGACACCGTAGTTTTTGGCTCCTGGGCCGGAGTCGATAACGCTACTCGCTCCAGAGTTAACCACCGTCACTTCACTGAGCTGCAGGGAAACAAGACACAGGAAACCTTTGTTGGTCTTGAAGAGCTGCAGCATTTATTTCTGCACAAACTGCAACTTCCACTGTACATTCCCTTGATATTCTCAACGCTAAACTAACTCTCTTCTGCTCTGCTGTTCGTGGAGTTTGTGTTGGAGTCTGAGCTGTGGTCGGGGGGCTGGTCGTTTGTAGGCGTTGGCGGACTCCATTTCTAACCGAACGTTTGCTATGGTTGCACACTGTTAGCTCTGTAGCGGAGCTGAAGAGAGTGAAGGCACTCGCGAGCGTGCATGACGTCACATCCGTTGGATTTTCACGGGAAAACCGTTCCGGGTTCTTCAGGTTAAAAGCAGTCTACACGCTGGTAGAGGAAACCCAGAAAGTCGCAGAAGGTCTCACATTGGCGATTAAAAAGTATTAAAAAACATTTTTACGTGTAAAAACTTACATACCGTCCCATTTAAATCACATAATGACCAACTGCTGTGATAAATAATGAAAGATTCAAGATTTGAATCATTAAAGTGTAATTAATTAATTACTCTTGAATAATTAGTTACATTACACACTTACATTTAATTGAGTTCTTTGGTGCACTATGAGAGAATCACGATAATGAACAATTAGTAGATGGATTTCTTTAACTCTGCCTTTGTTCTGGTAGTGTAAATGCTTTTTACTCGCATTAAATAAATGATATTTCCTCAGACCACCTGTGCTGCACGCTCCAAAATTAAGAAGAAAGAAGCACAGATTTGAAATTAAAATTCAACAGTCCCAGCTGTATTACATTAAAGGGAAATGTTTCGCCGTGAAGCCGGACTGTAATGCCAGCTAGGAAGTGGAGTATTTATTTGCAGAGCCTGAAAACATGCCAGAGCCTTTTAAATGTGCTGATTACAGCTCCCCCTTACTCTCTTTCCTATTATCTCCTTTTTCTCTCATCTGTGACACACACACACACACACACACACACACACACACACACACACACACACACCCCTGTGTTGTATGCCACACGATAAAAATGCCCAGCATCTGTTGTGGTAATCATTAGAACAGTTGTCTTTTAAACGGCTCCCTAATAATAGCTGTCCTGCCTGTAGGTCGACTACAGGATTCAGCCTGCTGGTAGTTTTGAAAAGACTTTAGTGAAAGCAGACTACTGATAAAAATGATGAACATCCTGGTTTCACACATCCGCTGTGTGATATTTCTTGCTTGTTAATTGTATTTGTTCATTCTGTTAAGCCCAGATAAAAAGACTTGTGTTTGCAGACATGTGCAGTCTGTGTACGCGTGCATGTCTGAGCAGGTCTGTTTAGTTATGCACCTGTACAGAAAGGTGTGAAATCGTAAGAGCTAGCTGTGAACCCCTTTTGTTGAAGATTAATTGCCTTAATTGCGTTAGCACTCCGCAGTGGCTTCGGCGGAAAGGGAACTAGTGTCACCAGCTGGGTAATCCATCTTCATAGCAGCAGCCCCCTTTTTTTCTGCAGAGGGCCAGCGGAGGGAGGCGGGGGGGATGTCTTATCTACCCCAGACAACCCTGCAGGGACGAGGTTTAGATGACATCAGCTGGAACAAAGCAGCTGAGAGCGCAGAGCAGAGCAGGTCTTGCTGATGAGTGTGTAAGTGGGCCGTGTCAGCCGTGGAGAGCAGCCTTAAAAAACATTTCAATAAGTCACTGGCAGGAAGAAATCAAGTTTGTTAGGCCGCTCGCACCAGACGCACTCAATCAGCTGTCCTCTCATGAGCCGCCGCAGTATGTGCTGACGTTCCGGTGCTGCTCCCTCCTGCATTAAAACACCATCTTTTAAAGACCTTAAAGAGTATTTATCTCTATCGGATTTGGCAGTCATGCAAATATTTGCGCTGCATCTTTCAGTCCTTTGAAGAAGGTGTTTACCCCTGGAGGGAGGCATGAAAGTGCTTTGGGTGTGGCTCGGACAAATTCAACCACTTTTGTTTTGAGGCGCATCATGCACAGCAAATTCATGTTGTGTTTTGGTTGGTTGCACATTACAAAACAAGAGGATATAATTCTTTACTCTAAGAGATATATTCGATTAATACGTAATTGTTTTGCTCTTTAGCATTCATACTCTCCTCCCCCAGGAGTTGAGGAGCAGCGGGAAATTCAGCATGCCCTAGGTATCCATGGCAATTCCATTTAGTACGCACAGTCCAAAAGGTCACACATCTACGATAGGCTTGAGATATGGCAATGTGATGCAAATGCTTTATGCAAAAATGTTTTTTTCTTTTATTGTACTGTATTTCCAGGTTATGCATCATACCTCTCCAAAAAAAAAAGGTATTTAGACAGGGTGAAAAAAAATACGAACCCAGCTGGTGGTTAGATTTCCTGGGGAAGCAGAGTTTGGTCCTTTTATGTTTATTATAATTGCTGAGGGGAGATCCAAGAACAAAATGCACCTGGCAAACTGCTGCCCAGTCAAAATGCCAGTTGGGCTCCCGCTGTGGCCGTAAGAGCACAACACAGATGACGTGGTACAATATATCAAAAAAAATTTGTTTTAGGTATTTATTTATTTCAAATCCCAACTTACTTCAGCTACTTGAAAATAATTGCTAAATAGCATTTTAATGCCATGTATTAAAAGATTATACGTTCAATAATAAATCGTTAACGTTCTCTCAGCTCTGCACAGAGCCGACTAATGAGGATACCATTTGTGACATTCAGAAACTCAATTTAAGAGTCCAGGACTCCACAAATTATATTATCTTTTAGGTTTAAAGTAGGGATGTGAATTGGATGCATTGCATAGCCTATGAAACACATACAAATAGAGGTCTAGATATATTAAACACATTGAATATAATTGAATATCAGATTAAATGTGGAGGGTGCTCATAAAAATAATCTCTGCTATACATCTCCAACTAGTTTTATAAGAAAGACTCACAGTGTCCCGATATCTGCCTGTTTGTGTTGTTCTTGGTGCTGCTAGATTGCTGCTGGACCGCCCCGTTAATACAGCTGCGTGCCGGAGAGAAAACTGTTTTTGACCGCAGTGAATGTTGTTTTTGAAAGATGAAATGCCAACAAATATGGCTTGAAGCAGAATATTTTTTAGATAAAATATATTTTGAATTTTGGACATGATTACATTCATCTTTTGTCAATAAATTTTGACTTTTGGACTGATGATTGAGACCGTTACAGAGAATGAGCGCCGCGTTGCTTGTGTGTGCCGAGAGAGAGAGAAGGTGGATTGCACGCAATGTTTTTGTAATTTTTATTAATAATAATAATTTGAATGTCAACGTTATGAATGAAGCTTTGAACTGTACAGCCCTGGAAAACATCTGCTTGGATGGTAGGTTAAGAGATGCTGCGGATATGCAGACGTACTGCCGTGCCAACTTTGCCGGATGGGGGAATCTCCCTGTGTTAACCTTCCACCAGTCTGGTGGCTTAGTATCCAAGGATGGGGAATATCCTGTAAAAAGTTCTCAACCTCCGTTTCCATGCTGCCAGCTAGAGCCCGGGTGGACGACGCTGTTGACGGAGCGTCTCTGTCGGGTGTATCACCTTCAGCCTGTTGGTTCAGCGTGACCACCTCCATCGCCTCTCCCAGCGTCCCCTGGTAGCAAATGCGAGTCTTTGAAACATGCTTTGAAACTACACCATTCACACAGTAACTACACATGGTTTATATTTCAGATCTTTATTTGATAGGAGATCGATTATATTTCACATGCTCAATCAAATTCTTAAAGACCAATTAATTTATCAACGATTAATCGTTAACATCCCTAGTTTAAATTAAAATAGAAAAAGCCTAAAATAACTGTGTATCAGTGATACACTGAGGTGTCTCTGCTGCCCGTCTGTGAAACAGTCTGCTCTGATGATCGCTGTGTCTTGAATGGGAGGAGAAACAGTTATGTGATTGCTCTATAGGGCCTGAAATGGGGCTGATGGTACTGTAATGGTTTATTTGGCACCACTATTTATTCTTCAGACATAAGCTGTGGATCTTGAGTGGGCTTTTTATGTCTTTTAGCAGGCGATTTAAAAAAAGCAGAGAATACTTTTGTGTTGTAAATATTTTCTATTTCTCCAATGATTTCAAGCCAGAAACTTCTGTTAGTTACTGTTACACGCCTATTGAAATTGTGAACTGTGTGAAATGGTGCAACAGTGTTAGCTGTGGCAGTCGTTGTGCGACTTGGGAGTGTAACCGTTTGAGTGACATCTTTGAACAAGGTGAGTACAGGAGGCTTGTTGCCAAGGTAACATCTGTTCAAAGTTTTATCAGCTCTTTTTTTACCCCAGATTAGAGGTTTCAAACAGCTAGAGATGTACAGTCCCAGGGCGCATAGGAAGAAACATAAAGGAAGGATGCTAGCGGAGAGAGGGGGGAAGCTAGAGGCTGCGTAAAATGTCTCCCAAATATCAGCAATGTTTAAAATTCATATATTGTGGCTTGTCTTATTATTGCAGCAATAGATCTGCAAGTACACACAGAAAACAAAACCTTACATCTCACATACACAGTGCAGGCATGTTGTGTTCACATGTGCAAACAACCAGTTTGGGCTTTTTGGTTGCTAAAAGAAGTCTGATTGTATAGAAATCTATGAGAAAATGAGCCTACTTCTCACTTGATTTATTACCTCAGTAAACATTGTAAACATGAGATTATGGTCTCAATCTCTAGTTTCAAGTCTTCTTCAATACAGCATGATGTTCATTTAGTAAATTATGGTCTCATTTAGAGTCAGATAGACCATAAAGCAGGGGATGCTTTAGGGAAGGGCTACCTTGTGATTGACTGGTCACTACCACGGCGTTATCCGGTCTGGGAGTTGTCCGCGTTTTCGTCTTAGAACTTTAACCCTTTTTACAGTGTGTTTTTAGTACATGAAAGTTAATTGTAACATTTTGTTCGCCTAAAAATGTCTTATTAAGCGTTACTTGAGCATTACTTGAGCGTTACTTGAGCGTTACTTGAGCGTTACTTGAGCGAACTTGAGGCTTCAAAAACGGCAGTCCACAAACCAGTGGTTGGCGTCACGCTGACTACTTCCACTTCTTATGCAACAGACAAAACAAACTGTACATACATACATACATACATTCATGTCAAGTACTACATATATGCAATTGTAATGCAACAACAAATTATCTCTACATCCGTTCAAATTGAATTGTTGTTCAAATTAAATACTCAATCCTATAGCAGGAAATAAAAGAACAAAAAATGTAATAATATTCACATTTATTCATACGTGAGCTTTTTGCTTTACCTTTCATAATTACATTTTCCTATAAATAGTAATATTTGAGGAATAAAATGAAGGAGTTCAAAACCAGCTTTTCGTATCGAATATATAAACTTTTTTTTTCGTGTAATTAATTTCTAACATGATAGTAGTTTATATTTCTTACTGAATGTGCAAACACAGATAGTGGGAGGTGATGGTTAACAATTGTAAATTTGGTGTTAATTAAGGTGTGAAGTTTCAGTTACATATTTTTACATTAACACCAGTCTCACCTTCTTTTAAGGTTAGTTCTTAGTGCATTCACTGAAACCTTGTGTAAAAATAAAAATGCACATTGTTGCCAAGAAATCTCACAGCAACCATTGTGTTAGTGGCCCGCTTGGCCAGTGATCAAAAATAGCTTTTATTGGTTGGTTTGTTAAGACAGACAGAAACTCTAATCTCGTTGGAAAATACTCTCTCTTCAGTGGTTAAAAGGCTCTAAATCAACACTGCCTTATTTATCAGTGCATTCATGGTGGGTCAGTTCAAACAAGCTTCGTCTTCATCACAGATTGCGAATAAATCAGCCGCTCATTCAGATAATCAGTGGGGACAGCAGCGGGTTACAGAAAAACACTACAGTTAGCAGGCTTAAGACTAGAAATGTTTACACCACTGGCTTCTGGCCAGATAGCAGGAATTTTTTTGGCATCACTGACCAGAACGGTTGCTGAAGTTAGAATATGATGTGTCAAAAGGCAAAATATACCGAGTTTTGTGACAATATAATACAATGTGTGAAGCATAAGTTTAAAAGAAGTCGAAAAAAATATGTAGTACGGAGCCCCAGAAGAGACATGGAGGGAGTAAAATAAATAAATGGATGTACTTTTGCGAGATCATGCAAAACTTAAGTCAATGTAAAAAAAAAAAGAAGGTCAGTCCAGTACCATGGAAACAACCACAGCAATGAAGCGCACACACCCGGGGGAGAGGTTCATAGAGTCTTGTTTGGAGATTGGCCTCAAATATAAAGACAAGAAAAACGAGACAAGAATTAGCTAGCTACTACTTCGCTGAGAGGAAAGCGGTTGGCAGCTCCGGAGACAGACCTTCATTTAGCAATTAGTTAACGGCTGTAGCAACTTAAATTCAGGGTCTGAAGGTCTGTCTCCGGAGCTGCCAACCGTAAATTTATCAAATTCTGTGCCCCATATCGCTATTTTCCAAGCTATTATAGTTTTTTTCAGCCTTTAAACATTGTTTTTCCCTTCTGGGGCTTCGTAGCCTCAAACGTCAAGGCATTTTCCCGCCTTCCCAACAAGCCCACATAGCAACCTGCGTAAGGCTTGTTGTTCTACATTTGGGAGGACCCATCGTGCTGTGAGATTGTATTTCACTCGGATGTCCTGTGATTTGAATCATAACATGTAGTAACGCACAGAATCAAACGTAGGAGAGTGCTCAAATCTCAAAGCAGTGGCAACAACATTAGTAAATTTACATTTCTTGTTGTTGGTTATTAAAATTTTCATTAGGGCATTCAAGCAATTAAATATTTAATCACGATTAATCGCATGATTGTCCGTAGTTAATCATGATTAATCATATATTAATCATGCATTTTTTTCTGTTTAAAATGTACTTAAAAGGGAAATTTGGCAAGTATTTAATACTCTTATCAACATGTGAGTGGGCAAATATGCTGCTTTTTGCAAATGTATGTAAATGTTTATTATTGGAAATCAACTAACAACACAAAACAATGACAGATATTGTCCAGAAACCCTCACAGGTACTGCATTTAGCATTAACAAACATGCTCAAATCATAACATGGCAAACTGCAGCCCAACAGGCAACAACAGCTGTCAGTATGTCAGTGTGCTGACTTGACTATGATTTGCCCTGAACTGCATGTGATGATCATAAAGTGGGCATGTCTGTAAAGGGGAGACTCGTGGGTACCCAGAGAACCCATTTACATTCACACATCTGGAGGTCAGAGGTCAGGGGACCCCTTTGGAAATGGCCATGACAGTTTTTTCTCACCAAAATGTAGCATACGTTTGGAGTGTTTTTCAGCCTCCTTTGCGACAAGTTAGTATGAAATGGTTGGTACCAATGGATTTCTTAGGTTTTCTGGTTTCATATGCTGTCAACTTCACTGTAGCTTTAAAACTGAGCCCTCTACAGCCTTAAAAATTGAAAGTTGCATTAATGTGTTAAAGAAATTAGTGGCGTTAAAATGAATTTGCGTTAACACATTATTGCGTTAAATTTGACAGCCCTAGTTCTTACCAGACAAAAAACGGTATACTGTATATATATATATATATATTATATGCCGATTTCTTAGCAAAAAACATTTTTATTTCAGTTTGACTTTAAAGATAAAGATCACAGATGAATTCATTAAATTAATAATAAAACAGTAAACATATAATTTAGATATTTAGAATTTGCTATGGGACACATTATGTTTGACTGTGATCTCCTTTGGAGCCTAACTATCACTGATGCCCTATAGATATGCTGTCTACTGTTTATTTGTATTCGTCACATTTCACTGAAAATTCTACAATGATGTTTTTATAGTTGCCAGTATTTTAAAATCTGTTAGATAAAGAAATACAGTCAACACCAGGCTTGAAAATATAACTTTAAATTTATTTTATTATCGTCACATACCTACATTACATGAATGAAATCCGACCTCTGCATTTAACCCATCTTAAGCATTAGGAGCTGTGGGCTGCTGTGAAGCACCCAGGGGAGCAACTTGGGGTTCAGTGTCTCGCTCAAGGACACTTCAACATTGGGAGTGGAGGAGCCCGGGATCGAACCGCCAACCTTGTGGTTAAAGAACGACCCGCTCTGCCTCCTGAGAAAGACACTCCTCTTGAAAAGTTAAAGATTAAATAAAACAACCATCATTCTCATAGCAGATTCCATGTTTTAACATGTCCAAATGACACCTAATGTACCTTTTGTCATAAAGAAAACACTATCAAATACCAAAGTGGCCACATGCGAGTAGCTTGACACACTAATGGGCTGCAATTTGCTTTCGGAAATCAAATGCCGTTGGGAAATTGGCCAAATGTCAGCCCCTGCTTCCTCCCATATTTCTTTTTTTATCACTTGTCACAAATTGAGCTGCGATGTAGCCTACACTTTGAGGCCTCTTTAATTCTGCTTTTTACTTTTGCCAAACTATTGACACACACATTGAGGAGCGATGTGTGCCACATGAATCAGCGAGCATGAGAAATTACTACCGAAGGATGTTCTCTGACTCATTCCGTGCCTGGAGCCGTTTTGAAATGATCTGCTAGGTGTGTTTATAGCTTTTAAGTGGTGTCAGTAAATGCCTGAGCTGTAGGTGCGAGCTTAAGAGTTTTTGAGTGGCTCGCCGAGTTAAAGTGAGAAGACACAAGAGGGCATCTCTGTGTGGCCTGGATGTTGATTAGTCCATTAGTCTGGAGAGAGAGCAATGCTCGCTGAAGCTGGGTTGGCCAGATTCTATCTGTAGTCATGACCCACGGGTACTCTGTCCCTCTTGCATATTGTATATCCCTCCTACATTGGCAGAGCAAATAAGCATGGCTGTCACGTAAATGAAGAGATGTCTCGCAGAGTGATCTCCATTTATAGGCCCATCTGCTCTGCCAGACGCACTCCAGAAAGAATCAGCGTCAGGAGAACACCAAAACTGTGGAAGAGGCACAGCAGCCAACTTTGCATTAATTTACTTATCGCATATCTTCTTATCTTTCCGTGATGCCTTTGTTCTGTCTCAAGGAGATTTTAATAAGAGTCTCATCAGATGTCTCAGGGCTTAATTTTATGAGGACTTGGAATTAATAAGCGCTGTATGGGAACAGGTGTATTAATAACGGTGGTGATTAAATGATCCGTGTGAACGGACGGCCCAGCACTGCTATTTCAGTCTCATCATTCTCAGGCTGCATGCTGTTATTCTTATTAAAACCAGTGTTTATCATGTTTAAATGTCACTTTGCATTTTTTCTCATCACATCTCTAATTTCCTCATTTGCCTCTAATTGAACATCTGCTTGTGAAGTGGAGTTCTGACTCTCTGTGGAGGTTAGCAGTGTGAGTGAGCAGTGCCAGGCCTGAATACTGAAAGCTTATGTGCCCAGAAGGACTTATTTCATTACTTTGCCTTGAGGAAAAGGTTTTACCACCTGACAAGGCTGCCGCGGACAGCTGACTGGTGCTTTTTCATTTTGTCTTTGCCTACACCTCTCTCCACCCCGGCTGCAGCTTAAAAACGCCACGTGGAGGAGTGCGGTCCCCCTCGCCTGAGAATGGGAGCAAACGGAGGATTAGTGCTTTGCTGATCCTGGCAGCTGCAGACAAACCCCCGACACTGTTCAGAGGCGTCTGCGAGCACACACACACACACACACACACACACACACACACACATCCGCATAGCAGATTGCTGTAAATGTTTTATTTATCCAAACATGTCTCAGAGTTAGAGCTGCTCAGGAGGTGGAAATAATCTCGGCTGGTCGGTTATAAACGTCAGTGGGCCGGGCCGAACTCCTTAAT
>CAKAOI010028137.1:12439-77364 GCA_916701655.1 Sebastiscus albofasciatus | reverse complement strand
GCTGTGCCTGACTTTCGCTTTTGCTTCTGTCATAATTACTACGGTCGCTAGAGTTCGCTGTCTCTTTTATACATTCTTTCAGTGATTCACTATGTGAATAGTTGATAAAACCTAATGATCTCACAGTCAACGCTAGACATGTTTCTTATATAAGAAAATTTGTGAATGCATCCACATTAATTGCACCAAATGTGCTTCTTGTTGTTGCTTTTTGCTTTTGCTAGAAGTGTGATTTATGTGCGCGCAACGGAGGCACACTTGGCTTTCAAAACGGAGAGAATGTGGCAGTGATCATTACTGTTGCAGTCAGCACTGTGTGAAACCATTGTTCTCGCAATCAACGCCATTGTTCTTCCAACCAGCTTATGATCACAAGCCATATGCTGATATGCCTACATGCACGTATCATCACAGGGATGACAGAAATACTGTCGCCCACGGACAGAGGTAGAGAGAGAGTGGACAGGAAAAAAATAGACAGACAGATAGACAGACGGACAACTGCTAGCTCTCCAACTCATGTTTACCCATCAACATCCCACCCAGAGTGGGTGCTGGACATTGTTACCACTCCGAGGAAAGGCACACATTGATTGCCCTGTTTTTTAAATTGGATCCTGCTGTGGCTTGCTGGAGGGTGTCAGGTAGAAAAGAGAGCGACAGAGAAAAACCCAGACATAATTACGGGAGCATAGTCTTACCCCCGCCAAGCTGTCAGAAAGGTGAGCAAGAGAGAGAGAGAGAGGGGTCGAGAGAGGTAGAGAATAGCAGGTAAACTGATAATGATGGCGTCTAAACTTCTCTAAAGCAGCCCAGAGGACGATGGGAGTTATAATGAGGCTTGTTTTTATTATCTGTCTTCCAGTGTCAACTCAGAAACAGCTGTTTACTTTCCTCAACATTGGTCTTTGTCATTTCATGCTCTCTCCGTCTCTTCACCTCCCTCTCTTTATCACTTTCTCACATTCTCAGCCACTCTCTCTCTTTCTTCTAGCACTTTTTCTCCTAATCACAAACTCGTCTCATCTCTCCCACGTTATTTTTTCCCTCAATCCTTGTTTCTTTCATCCTGCACTACTTGTCTTTCACTGCTTCTTTTCTACCTCCACCCACAATCCACTTCTCACCATGTGGCCTCATCACCTCAGCGATGCAAGGCAGACTACCTTCCATTCACTTTTAATCTATAATTCATATCAACACCCCTTTGTGTACACAGTATAGCTACTTCTCTCCCTCACACTGTCTTTCTCCGTCCCCCATCTCTATGACTGACTGTCAGAGAAAACTGACAGACTTCTGAGAAAGGGGGAAAAAACTGTTTCCCAAATGTGACTTTTGACTGGCAAAGGGAATTTGAGAAAGTTGAACTGCAAAACAAAGAGAAAAATAAGGTAAAAATTGTTTTTTCTTAGTGCCATTTCAAGATACAGTATGCGTGGATAGGTGTCCATCAATAACAATCAGTTGTGTGTGCTAATTAGATAATCATACATTGTCATTATGCTTTTATTTTTTTAAATAAATCACCTCTAAAGAGACGGTTCGTATGATTCCTTACGAAAAGTTATTCCTCATTTTTGGTGCATTTTTCCTATGAATGTCCAGCAACACATGACACACTTATCAATTTACACTCCAGTCTTTTCAAAATAAAACTCATGGTTTGGGTTAAAATAACTCTGGACGTGGTGTTGACTTAAGTTCCGAAGTTATGTGACAAATCAACGTTGACGAACACCTTTCTTTCTCCTGGGTGAAAGTCTGCTGTGTTTTTTACAGAAAACCGCCTGAAATAGCAAACCCCCAAAAAATCTGTTTTTCAAAATGCAAACTGTAGCTGATTTTTTTTTTTTTTTCTTGAATCAAATTATAATAACTATTTGTGATTTGTGTGCATGTGTGTGTGTCTTACAGTCATTTTAGTTCCTCTTCTGTTATGAGGTTGTGCTTTATGTACCTCTGTATTAACAGGATTCACTTAAATTGCTTGGACACAATTTCTTACATTTATATAATGAGAAGTATGAAGTAATAATTATTGGTCCTCATATTGTCATACGTGCCTTTTTATATATTATATTATCCAACCTGGACCACTTTAAGTCTTTAAGTCAGAGCACTTCTAGATTGTAGAAATGCTATTCTAGTTAACTCGATAAACATATTCGCATGCTGGCTCCCAAAATCCTAAAGAAAATAGTCCGTTGTGTATTAACTCTTAAACCAGAACTTTAAACCCCATATGAGCATATTTTAGAGCATATTTAGAGATTTTCTGGGAGGAAAACTTCTTACAACCAATGTTTTAAACATCCCTTTTGCTTGGTCTATCTGCTTCCTCCTAATCAGCTATGGTTTGTTCTGGGATTTATGGTCTTGGATTTTATTGTGTATCTTCTAACCTCCTGAAAGGAGCTTTGTAACAGTTAGTATTGTATTTCTAAATATATAAGGCAGGTATAGATAATGGGTAAAGGTGTAAACGTCTCTTTACTCAACTAGTTTATTTTGGAAAAGACATTTTGACACAGATAATTCATAATTTGTCATACATTTTTGTTCATGCATTTTGGCAGAATACACTTTCAATGGCGCGCTTTTTCTTGAGTAGAAGCCTATATGTTTGGCTGCTCGCATCTCAGACCGAAGAGTTTGCTTTCCAAGAGGGAGACTAATGGGTCCCGGTTCAGAGGGGAGCAACCACAGTGAGGAATGAAGGGAGGGAGATAAAGTGAGGGAGTGACAGAAAGGTGAGGCCATCATTTAAGGTGAGGGGGGAAGAGTGGAGGTCGAGGATGGATGGAGTGTGGTCGGGATGGAAGAGAGGGAGAAGGAATGTTTTACTGCGAGACTGGAGGTGAGCAAACACAAGTTTGGGGTGAGAGAAGGAGAGAGAGAGAGAGAGAGAGAGAGGGTGAAAGGATGATGAATCTCGTGAGTGTAGTCGCAGGTCAAGTATTTGCAGTTCTTAACCCAGATCTTGGTGCCAGGATGGCAGGATGCACGCTGGCCTGGCACGGGATATAAAAGTTCTTCACTCTGTCACAGATTCTTGTAGCTTTTTTATTTTTTTATGAACAACTTTTTATTAGTTCATGTTGTCAGAAAAGAACATGTGTACATATACAGTTCAGATGTTGTTCCAAAACAATTCAACTTAAATTGATTCATGGTATATTGTGCATGCACATAACAATACCTAGCGTGCAATTAATAATATGCAAACATGCATATTGATATACACATGAATTGGTATGTCTGCACAAACAGACACAGACGTACAATGCACTTACGTACACATGACCTAAATTCATATACTTATGTGTACTGTATGTATGCACACACACTTACACATGCACATATGCATGCACAGACACACACACGCGTCTCTATAATTATATTCAACCCCCCATTTCACTGAGTGATCGACCCCCCCAGGTAACCCTCCCTTCTTCTGGCAAGAGATTCAACATCTAGAAGAGCTTCTGACCAAGACATTATGGTTTTTCCTTAGCACCACGAGATCGTGCAATAGAGAGTTCTACAGTCAAACTATCTAACAACAAGTACCACCAATGGTTTAATGACAGTATGCGTGGCGGTCTCCACCGTACTACTTTAGGATTTAATTTGCAGCAGTTAGGCCAGACAGACAAATTATTTTTTTCATGGTGTCACAACCTTGGAGACACACCGTGGTAACGATTAAATCAATTCATTGATTTAACAAAAGGATCAAAAGGTATGGAGTGTGAATATCAGTAGTATCAGTAGTGTAAGGTGTGCATGGAGAGTGTAGATGGTGTGTGCATGTTGTACAATGTATGAAACAAGCAAAAGATTAACCAAGGAGAACCTAAGGCCGCCACGTGCCCAGCGATGGGGTCTGCGAGGAAAGAGAGAGAGAATGAGTCATGAGCCTAGGCTCTATAGGCTGGGAGCACTGGGCCCAGGTGTTCCCAGAAGGCCCTGATGGCAGGTTAACAGGAACACTACTACTGTATATAGGCGACAGCAGGGGTCGCAGACATAGAGACAATGGACAGACATAGGGACCTGAGGATTGTCATTTAGTAAGCATAATAAGGGGCAACATGGAACATCTCCTTGTTGAGAATTTCTGATAAAGACTGTACCTCAGAGGATTCCCAAAACATCTGCGTTAAAGTACCTATAGGTACAACAAAGAGGAGACGGAGCTAACTTGATCCGGTGTCTAATTATAGCCGTTTAAATAAATTCTATGTACTAATCCTAGGGGAATACTTTGGTAATTAGGATTTTTTGGAAGCTTGTTTGATTGTTATTCCATATGGTTTTCCAAGCTATGTCGGGAAAAATCAAACTATAATCATTTTGCCAAGTTCTTTTGAATTGCAATCGGTTTATAGGAGCTTTTGCATGATTTGGGAATGCATTGCTGATACATTGTTGTTGCTTACTTTTCATAGACTGCCATAATACTTAAGTACAGAAACAAATAGAATCTGTGAGTAGTGATGTGCCAAGAGAAGTCCATGTGATTTCTTAGAAAGCGAGACGACTGTGTGTGTGTTTGCCAGTAGAAAGTGAGTGCCAGTAAATGTGTTTGACTGCACCGAATGTGTGTGTGTGTCTCGCTTCGGAGAGCAGTGAGTTCATTATAACATCTACCGACTAACAAAGCGTACCCCCTCTACATGTAGTTTAACTCCCGTGTGTGTACGTGACTGCGCACGTACAGTAGATGTGTTTTTATGAGCATAACTTAATGTGCACACGCAGCGTATCATTTGCATGTGATGTGACAATAGCAGGCACAGAAATACACATTTTAACAATGTGTCTTTTAGATTTTATCGTCCTCCCCGTCAGTTTATTGCTCACATTTCAGACGCTATGTGACAGGTTTGAGCTGCAATTATAGGATCACATTGTGCTTGTTTTGAAGCATTTCACTTTTGTCATTTTACTGTATTAAATTGGAGACATTGCAATAATAACCACAAACAAACAAAACCATAAATGACTGACACCCTCTGCTATAGCCTCGTATACCCTGCAATTTGACTCTAGATGGCCTATGTGGGTCTGTCTTTCCAGCACCGAGGGACATTTCAGACACAAACACAGAGTAATAAAGGGGCAATCACCATCGTCTCTGTGGTCTTTGTTGTCTTAATGCAAAAGCAGTAAGTCGTTGAGTTTACTGGAAATGTTTCTTCATTTCTAAAACGACAACATTTGCAGAAACAATAGTACCGTGTTCCACGCAGACATCCAGTGCAGCTCCTCTAATGGCTGCTACATTGTGGTTGTCAAACGTTGCAAGTGTTAGGACCTTCAACTTCTGTGTAAACAAGACTTAAAGGGACTGTTTGTAACTCCGCACACGTATAAATCATTGCAGCTCGAGTGTGGCTACGCTGTTCCAACACGGAAGCACCAAAACCTCAAA
This sequence comes from Sebastiscus albofasciatus, assembly GCA_916701655.1. Taxonomy (NCBI): domain Eukaryota; kingdom Metazoa; phylum Chordata; class Actinopteri; order Perciformes; family Sebastidae; genus Sebastiscus; species Sebastiscus albofasciatus. Next base: position 71,924 of record CAKAOI010028137.1, on the reverse strand, counting down.
GTTCTATCTAGTGAAGCCTGTCTGTTAAATAGTGTTGGCTCTTCCTGCTTCAGCCCCCCCGATCGCGGTCAGAAGACGTGGGGGAGACCGTAGCTTTGGTCTCCAGGGCCGGAGTCTCTGCTGTACTCTGCTCCTCTGCTCCTCTGCCTGCCTTCACTCACACACCGCGCTCGTTCTCACTCACTCTCTCGCTCCATTTGCTTTCTTGTTCACATGCATGCGCGCATACTGCAGTATAGTTGGTGTAGCTCTGAGAATATCTAGTGAATGTACAGTGGGCGTTTGGTCAGAAATAACTGCTGCAGCTCCTCCAGACCAACAGAGGTTTCCCATGTCTTGTGAAGTGACGGGGCTCCGCAGAGAGAAACGTTATCATCTCCGACCAAAACTCCGGTGTCTCCCCCGTTCCCTCCAGCCGCGGTCGGGAGGCTGAGGCAGGAAAAGCCAACACTAGGATCAGTAGTGATTCATGGAGAGACCTTGGTCTGGTCAGCTAACATTACTGCCAAGCAGCTGAAATCTAGAGTGATATTGTGCTTTTAGCTGACGTGTGTCTCCTCACTGTGTTGAGCGATGCTCGTTCATGTCTATGTAGAGCGAGCACATGCGCCAGCAACAGGACGCTGACTTTAGTTGACTGAAGCTGTTTTCAAGACATTTCTGATTCTTACATAGAGTCCCTTTAATCTGTCATTTATTTTCACAAGAAGTTAGCATCTACTTAACTCATTTCTTTCATTGAATCTAATGCAACGTCATCATGATCAACTGGTAAGTTCCAGTTGAAATTAGAGGATATTAAGGCTTATAAAGCATGTGCTGACTGACAGATCTTGCAGGTTTCAGCACTCCAGCAAGACAAGATGGCAGGACAGCGAGTAGAAATCCCAAAGTCAATGTTTTTCTACACAGCATTGTGAGAGATGTGCGGTAAATCAAGGATGTGCAGCCGACTCTTCCACGGTGAAACGCTCCCATTATTTTTCCCTTTGTATTTAAAACCTTACAGTATGTCTAGCGCTCCCGTCCGTTGCTTGACAGAATGAAAAATGAGACATCAAATGGGCTATAAAGTCAAAAGATGAAGCAATAACTATTCAGTTAAACATAGAGATATAGCGAAAACCACTGACTCAAGACAATCTTTCATTAATGTTTGAATGTGCTCTGATGCAGAGACTGACTCTTTTCATACCGCAGACATCCACACTCAGAGCTTCATTCGACTCACAAGTTAATAGAAAGTGCTGCCGCCATACAGGGCGCAATGACAGCGCAAAAGAGCTTTACATACATGTCTTAGTGTTTGCACCGTAGCTAGGGCTGGGCTGGATCGTTGGGTTGCAGACCGCCAACATCCTTTCAGTGTCTCACCAGGAAACACGGCTTTTCAACTCGGCAACAGGTGGTGGTGCACCAGCCAGACAACGTGTCAAGAGATGCAGCGAGGAACATCTCAGCTTTCTGCAGATTTTACAGTAAATGTAATTAGCACCTGTGTCTGCCTGTATCCATATTGAAATTCCATAACATAGCAGGCGTGTGATGCGATGACGAGCCGGTATGATAAGTCCCCTCATCTACTTTTGTTTTCATGAATATTTATAACTTGACCTCAGTTCTTCTGTCACATCAGTTGTGTGACCCGAATACGACGCACGCATCGAGGGAGGGATACAATTAATCATTAACTCGTACATGTGCAATCTCAACACTACCAATTAAATAATGTTAAGATAAGATACGGTTGGATGAAACTTTGATGAGGCCCGTGGTGGAAGTAGACCGTGGCATCAGTAAGTAGCAATAAGAAGGATACAAGGAAAAGAAAAGCGTCCAGTGGAGGCCTTGAGCGCTTTCTGTGAGAGAGATTATATTCCAGAGATGAATGATGTACAGAAGGACGTTTTCTTGTGAATGGGCGACAACGATGTCAGGTTTCAGTGCCGTCGGTGAAGAACAAGTAAAGGTTACCGTGGGCTCATAATCACTATCATTTGTCAGAGCTGATCGATCCCAGTTTCTGTTGTGACGGAACGTGGCGCCAGAATTTAACCCATTGATGAAGCAAGCTAACAAGTGGTTCTGATCATGGTTTAATAACGTCTGGGTGCATGTGACATGGCCGCCTTGTCACGCCTCTTGGCGTCACTTTAGGTTTTAGCAACAAAACCACTTAGTTAAATTGAGGAAAAAATGACATGGTTGGGTTTAAAACTGCTCCGTTTGTGAAGTGAAAATGAAACTGAACACTGTGAACACGGGACACAAAGATAGTAGGCAGAGTAGGCCCCTACTGACCCACATCTATCTACTGATATCACACATTTAATGAGCTGATAACAGTCAACTCAGGTGCAGCATTACATGATACCAACAAATGATTTGAAACCCCCAGTATTATTTGACTAAGGCCCTGTTCACACCTGGTATTAACATGCGTCCTGAGTGATCCAATCACAAGTTGACAGCTTGAAGTATGTCTGTTCACACCTGGCGTTAGAATGCGTCTCCACATGTGTCTTCAGTGGCCACTTGTGATCCGATCTCACTTTCCCGCTCTATATGCAAATAAACACGTAGTAAACACACGGCTGATACAGCAGCCGTTGTGACGTAATATTACATGAATGTCCGTAGTAATATCCTACATATTTGTGAATTCAGGTACATTCTATTAACATCGCAATAAAAGGTTATCGTACCGGCGGTCCCCGGAGACCTCCACGCCGCCAACACCGCTGCCTTTTCCAGACAACAGCGAGTCGCAGTGATGTGAGAGTTCGGGCTGGCCGATGTCAGCTCCGCGCAAAGCAGCGGAACAAAAACACTGACACATCTCCAACAGATTGATAATAATGCACTTCCTGTGCCTAGTCTGATAGACTGTAGATATGTAGCCTGTAAACAAGATATAGAAAAAAAAAAAAATACAGACAGGATACAGTAGAGCACAGAGGCCGTCTCCATGCCGCGAGGAAGACAAGCGCTTGCGTCTGTCTGTCTATTCACCTGAGGATGCAAAGACTCGCGGATCCCAGCAGGATGTCAGATGAGTAGGCGGTCCTTAACGTGGCCCAGGACACATTCACTACACACTGCTAACAGAATGTGGCCATATATAGCCCAAACCACTTCTGAATGTGGCCTGAAAATCCGATCCTCAATGCGTCTTGAGTGCGTCCACACCTGTACTTAAAGCTGTCCACTTGTGATCTGATCACTGAGGATGCATGTTAATAACCAGGTCTGAACAGGGCCTAAGTTTTGCATTCACTTTTACAACATAGTAGGCCCCTACTGACCCACATCCATGAGGCTTATAAAGACTGATATCACACATTTAATGAGCTTATGACAGTCAAATCAGGTTCAGAATTACATGACACATACAAATGATTTGAAACCCCCAGCACTGTTGGACTGAAGGTTTGGGATTGGCTGTGTAGAAAGCACTGAACGATCTTGGCTCTTGACATGAGAGAGCAAACGAAGCGCTGCTTGTTGTTCCTCGGGGGGGGAGGGGGAGACAGGTGCTGAAAGAGCACTGATGCATGCGGACTCTCATCTAATCTTGGTCTCATTCCAGTCCGTGCCTGCCTGCCTGCCGTCTTCCAAAGGACTGCAATTGTGGCTGACAAATCTCATCGTTTTAAGAATGTTAATTGGGGGAAGTGGCAGTTAGTTAAAACTCCCCAGTGTGAGATAATACACTTCACCGTAGGGGGGCTGTGCTTCAGGGACATCAGGGGGAGACAGCAGGAGGGGAGAGCAAGCGGGGAATCTGGGCTTTAGGAGAGAGAGAAGGAGAGAGATGGCATGGGTAACCTTTCAAGAGGCAGCTGGGATCAAAGTACTTTTCACTTTTATTTTATAGATCTCATGTCCTACATCGTGGAAGACAAATGGAGTGGCTTTTCCCAACATGTACAGCCTCTGAAAGAGTAATGGGGTCAGCGAAATATCCAAAGAACTCACTAAAAGTGACGGCAGACTGATTTCTAGCATCTCATGTTGAGGTTTTGACATGCACATCTGGTTATGCAGGTGTGCATTATGACCACACAAATTACTTAACCCCAGTTAACAGACAAACTGGACTGTACATGTAGACAGAACCACACCATAATTGAACTTTTTCACCATTATTTTTACTTAATTAAAACATGCTGAAATGACTCCCGAGTCCACGCAGGTCAGCATCCTGCAGCTGCACACTCTGGATGATTTATAGAGTGCTCACCTACACTCTGTTACGGTGTATGCTGGTGAGAGCCCGTTACAAGCCTCCTGCACAAGATGTTTGAGTCCGTGCATGTGTGAGAAGCTTTATATATGTGTGAACCTTTCTCCGTCACATGAGCACAAACCATTACAAATGTGCTTTTTTCTTTCCTTCTCCAAAGATGTGTGTGTGTCTGTGTGGTATTTGTGTGCCTTTTGACATCAGCTGTCACCAGAGTCGGTCCAGTGGTAATACATGTAAAAGCGCCAACACACCTCCTGCAATTAGCTTTTCCTCAGATGCAAATAGCCAAGCTCCGACTATTGCCGTGCCAGCCTCGTGTTTGCACCTCTTTAAAGAGATCTCTTGCACTCTTGGCCTGTTGAAATCTCTATTTTCTTTTTTTTAATTCTTGCATTTGTTAGTCTAAATGTGTTTTTCCTTTCCTTCCTCTCTCTCTCTCTTCCTCCTGTCTGCGTGTTGTTTATCAGAGCCTCATTTTCTCTACTTCCCTCTCTAATTACACGTCTTCCTCGATGCTCTCTTCTGTTCCTCTTCCTCTATCCTTGCTTCCTCTCACTTCATCTCTTCCACTCTGCTGCTTCTTCTGTCCTTGTCTGCCTTGCCCCCTCTTCTTTTTCTGTGGTCTTCTAAGAGAATCAAACAATGAGAGACGCAGAGTTTAGTCATTGCCATGAGCGAGAAGATCTCTCTCATCTCTCCCTCCCGACATACTCCAGTCCTCACCTCTCCTCCTCCCTCTCCACACGCTCTTTTCTGTCTTTCTACTTTCTACATCTTTTGCTTGTATACCTTCGCGATGTGTTTTATGTAACCTTTTTATCTTTTTCTGGCTCTTTTTGAGGACCGATGTTCTCAACCCCCAGACCAGAAAGTTCTTTCTCGCTATCTTTAATTCTGTCTCTCAGTCTCTCACTCTCTCTCTCTCTCTCGCACACATTCGCCGTCTCTCAAGGGAGAGTTTCATAACATGATCTGTCACAGCTTGTCTTCTATCTGGTGTCGAGCCCCTTTGTTCTCTCTATCAGCCCCTCTCCTCAGTTCCCATGTCCCGGTTTCTCCCCTTCTCTCTCTGCCTCCATTTTCTCCCCCTTCATGTCCTGCCACATTCCCATCTCTAGCACATTCAGAACTTTAAATCTCCGTTGACAGTTCATACTGATGGGGATTTTTGCATGTGCTCTTCTTAACACCAAGTAGGAAGACCTGCACAAAGTCCCAAGAGTTGATAATCTCCGAAGGCATGTGGAGCTGCTAACATAGAGCACCACTAAGATGTGCAGCAGTGCTGTGTCAAGGGTACCAGTGGATAACGGTTCAAAAGGAGAGATCAGTTAATTAACTATTCATTTTCAATTAAAGACGTCCTTACACCAAGAGCTTTTCAGAAAGAAAATTGAATACAAAGGAAGGTTTGACTTTTGTGGCTTTCATTTGTGGCTTGTTAGACTCCATTGAGGCATAACAGCAAATAGTCAAGAGGAGCTAAATAATTACGAGAGAAAATGGTGCAACTTCAGGTCAAGTCTCTGAAAAATGATGCAATTGTTGGCAAAAATTGTGCAAACAAGAGAGAAAGACCTTCCTTATTGAGCTTTCGCCAACGCTATATTTACAGTGACTCAGATTTTATTGATATGCATCATCATCTGCTACCGTTTATCCTTCAGCAATTAAAAATTCGAAGCCGCTGAAAAAAAAAAAATAAAAAACCTGGCAACATCCGAGAATGCTATCTGAGTCATTAACACCACGCTGGGTATCTCACAGCGATACCTAGCCACATATGCAGATTTGGCCCTCCGTGAGTGTAACCAAAGGAAGCATAAAGAATAAACATTGGGTTCTCCCTCTACTGCTTTCACCACCAGCAGCGCTGACAGGAAGAGACGGGGACTGAACCACCAGCCGGGCCGCTAATGAACGACCTCGGGTACCACCTCGGCTGCTCCCTGCAAAACAGCCACAGCAGGGACTTAATCTTCTTGTCATGGGAATGTTTCCAGTCTGGTCTTACTAGAACAACCGGTGTGGATTTGTGTGAGGTTCTCGCCTTTCTTTAAGTCCGAAATAATAACAACGGTGGTTAGCACTGTCGCCTCACCTCAAGAGGGTTGCAGGTTCAAACCCGGCTTGGAGTTTGCATGTTCTCCCCGTGTTAGCGTGGGTTTTCTCCGGGTTCTCAGGTTTCCTCCCACAGTCCAAAGACATGCAGGTTAGGTTCATTGTTGACTCTAAAGTGCCCGTAGGTGTGAGTGTGAATGGTTGCCTGTCTCTGTGATAGTCTGGTGACCTGTCCAGGGTGTACCCGCCTTCATCCGATGTCAGTTGGGATCGGCTTCAGCCCCCCGCCCCCCACCATGACCCCTGGTTACAGATAAGGGATGGATGTAATAAAGTCCCAGCAATACATTGTACATGCCAGGGCTGCAGTACTCGAGTCTGGACTCGGTCTCGACTTGAAGTCTTGCACTTGTCTTGGACTCGTGCCTTGTTGGACTCGGCTGTTGAGAACTGGTCAAGCTGCACCTGGCTGCTGATTTAAGATCAGTTGTACAGAACGTTCCCTCATTCTGCAGTCTGCATCAGGAATAATGAACTAATGCATATGATGACAAACAGATAAAAAAAACAATCCTCTTTCCCACCACAAATAGCCCACTAGTGTACTGCACATACTGTAGAGCCTGTGTTCCAGGAAGAAAGGGGACAACACGTTTAAAGTTTATCAGTTGATGGTTGTTTTAGGAACTGCTGCAGCACACAGACTTCCTCATCCATGTTATTTGCATAAATAAGTAAACTGAAAATGTCCCTACTTGTGGGCAAATTGGGGGGGTGGTCCCGAGCTACAAAACGTCAGTAGGAAATATCGGCTCTATTTCAAGGTTTATGAGTGTAACGTTAGACTGTAATGATCCTTAAACCTAAAGTCTGATTAGTCTGATGTCCATCCTAACTCATTAATCGCTATATTAGCATTGGAAAGACACTATTGCCTTTACAGTTGGTTTGAAATAAGAAGCTTGAGACTGCGATATTAGTCATGCACGAAGTACCAAACATAATGCATTCAGTTTTACCTTCATTTAAATGACGGACAGCATTCAGTGACAGCTACTGCTTTATGTCTCACTCTGTGTCACTGTTGTGGTCTTGAACAGACCTCGTATTGCTCTGGACTCGGCCTTGAGACTTGGTCTTGGACTGGATTAAGTTGGACTTGACTACAGCCCTGGTACACGCCAGAGCCCACAGTATCAAAGAACATCATTAATTTAATCAGTGCAGGGTCAAAATAAAGAAGGATTTAAGTTGTATCTGCAGCTTCTAACATGAAACAATGAATGAAAGCCTCTTATGTCTTTTAGCGTTAAGATCATTACATTTCAGATTCTCAGACACTGAGCTGATGTTCTTAACTGTTAGCAGCTTACGAGTACAAAAACATTCATATGTCATCCTTTTCTAGCCTATTGTCTATCTATCTGTCTTTCCATCCATCCATCCATTCGTTTTTGTATTGTGTCGTCCAACCTGCTTTCCCCGTCTGATGTGACGTGACGACACTAGCAATCTGCGGGTCACCGTGACACGTAAGGAGCTCCGTTTAGGCAAGGACAGGGAATGACTCGCTATCCGCGCTATTTTATGCTGTTATGTAATTTCTTCATTACCTCCTTTTCTCCTCTCACTCTCTCTCCATTTCTCTCCCCTTCTCTGTCTCTCCATCTTTTTTTTTTTTTTGCCGGCAGCCAGGCAGTGGCCTAGTTTAGCAGTGCAGAAGGTTTGTTAGCATCACCCCCCCCACCCCCACCCCCCAAAAACGAAACAAAAAATAATGTAGAATGAAGGGAGAAACACGGAGGGGTTTGAAATCTATGCACCAAACACGGACACATATACTGTATATATGCCTCCATTTAGATGTTGTGCAGATGCTCAGATGCTCATGCATACTGTTTAGGAGAACAAACACATGCACAAATACACCCCCACTCACACACACGCACACATTCTCTGGCATCATTGCATGACCGCCAGTTTATTCTCTTTGGAGCATATATAACATTTGGCTTTGAGGAAAGCACACCTGCTCCCTGACACAGAGGATGCAGCTTGCTTACTGTACACTTATGAGAATAAGCCACTGACATGCTGTACATTCACCAAGGTAAGAAGTAGCCTCACCATATTGGGATGAAAAACAAAGGCTTTTTGTGACCGCCATCAGTGTAAACAATCGTTTGTGTAGCGAGTTACAATGAAGTGAATTGTACTAAATCAGAGGGAGTGAGGAAAGCAGAGCAAATGGAAAAAGGAAGTGTGTTTGTTATGTGTAAAAATCACATTCATATCCTTTAAATCAAACTTCAAATCTGATAGAAAAAAATTAGAAAAAAGTTTCTTTGGCTCATCGTTTCATCAGATCATCCTCTCCCAATTAGACTTAATCTCATTTATTGTAACAATAGAAGGGCGGATATAAATGCAAATGCAGTGGGAGGGAAGAAAAGAAATGAAATGTCCTTATTTGTATACTTTTACATGTATCACATGTGTGAGCACGTGTTGTCTGTGAACCGTGTTGTGATCTGTTGCAGTCAGTATAGGATGCTGGCCTGCAGGCTGTATTGTACAGTATGAGAGGCCATCCATCTGGGGCCCCAGACAGACAGACAGACAGACAGACAGACAGACAGACAGTCAGTCATTGTCATCTCCATTATTATTATTAATAACCACGACTCATTGCCTGGATTCACTGCTGACTCAGAGTTAATGAAATGATTCAATATACATATAACACATATACTGTAGACTTCATGCCCCCATAACTATTCAGAAGAGTGGTTGGTTGGTTATTATCTTTGGACATGATTGTTGTGCCCACTGATATTGAAGATTAAACTGTCCCCTTACATCCAGTGTGTTGATAATGTATGACATGGAGAGTGCAATTACAGGACTGAATGCCATTGCCATATTGGCATAATGTGTGAACAAGTTGTAACTCAACCATCTGCAACTGTGTGAGTTTCCTCCATCAGCCTGTCGACTGCTTTTAATGTGAAGAATGGGGGACATTCTGTTTCTGTAAAATCCAACGGATGTGACGTCATGCACTCTCGCGAGTGCCTTTAATATCAGCTCTGCTTACAGGGCTAACATTGTGCAACTATAGCTAACGTTTGGTTAGAAATAGAGTCCGCTAACGCCCAAAGAAATGACCAGTCCCCACCACAACTCCGACTCCAACACAAACTCCACGGATAGACGTGTAAAATCTTACATACAGTCCCTTTAAATGAATAGATTGACCTTTTGATATTTACATTTGTTTGTTTGTTTCTGAATAATTCTCCTTTCTGGTGTGAACGTGGCGAGTGAATCTCTGGTAGAAACTAATATGCATTGTTTTTTATTTATTTTTTGCTCCTGATTGAGTATTTCTTTCTCTTAGTTCTTTCCATATCTCTCTCCATCTCTCACTCACTGAAGGTCCTTTCAGACACAACGTGACAAAGGCACCACTTCGCTCTGAAACTCGTTATTTTCAATGGATTGCGCCGCGCCATGGCAGCTTCTTGCTGCATCGAGTAAAGCCCAACTTTGGGCGTTGCACACTGTGGCGAGCGCAGCTCAAACATGAGCTCAGACTGCGCTGTGTTGCGAGCGTAGACTGCTCTCTCTTCCGCCAGGAAACGACAGTTGGTGTAGCTCTATTGTAGTCCGGGTGGAAACAGTAGGGATTATACTCACTGTTCAGTTCCAGAAACAGGCTAAGATAACGAAAGGGGAAAAAAGTGTGAAAGTTTGTCATAAATCGGGAGAAATGCAGGAGAATTGTGACCCTGGGAGGAAACCTGGAGAGGGCGATAGAAAAACGGCACAACGACTAAGAACCCCTCCACCCTCGATCAGCCTTAGTTGTACTCCACCTGGAGAAATCTACAGGGACCTCTCATTGGATGGGGCCAGTTGTGAACCTCCGTGTCAATACTTAAAGCGGCATACTTTTGGCATCATTGGGCAAATATTTTCTCTCCGTCTCTGAAACACTTCGCCGATGCTGTCAAGACTCTTTTTGATGATTTCTTTGGGTTGCTTTGCAGTGTAGGCAGTTGTTGGCAATGCTGGAATAGCAGCTTTTCCTGCAGGATATTCCGCCGTTAAATCTGGCTTTCACCAAAGGGACGTGCACGCGCGTTTGTATCCGTAGAGCAGGAAAACGTTCCCTCTCTGAAATGACCTGTGAAAGTCTCCCATCATTGTTTAAAGCCTGAAAACAGAGCCATGAGGAGGTGCAGAAGTCTAGTTCTCTCGCAGAACACTTGAAATACAATATGCTGAAAAGTTATTATGATGCCAAAAGAATACTGCCTACCCCAACTTTATACAATGCTCAACTATTTTCCCCTTGAAAAGAAAATCAGCATATGTAGTAACCACACAGAATTGGAAATGGCTTCGTAATAAGCGATGACCTACAGAATACTTTCCTACTCAAACTGAAAATTAAATACACTTAATCATACGGTTTTGTTCTTCTCAGAATAATCATACACTTTTGTGTATTATACAGTAACACCAATGAACAATCACAGAGGAGAAATATGAGGGAAAATAAGTATAATAAATAAGTAGTGCCAGTAGCAGATCTGCAGCCATCAATCCACACACTAAAAATGTAATCCATTTTTTAATGTTTTATTTGATATTGCATTGCTTCTTATCATCATTATTGGTGTTGTCAACAATAGAACAATAGTGATAAATGGTCCTTTTTATTGAAACATATATTGCATTAAGCAATATAGCCCTATAGGATGTATTAAACATAACTCTTTCATTTAATATTCCTCCACTTTAAGCTCAAGGCTTCTAATATCCCAACATTAACAACCAGATGATGATTCTGACACATTTGAGTTACTATGAGAAAGAGGGCCACCCTGAAAACATGTTCCTCCGTGAGCAAACATTCAAGAGAAGGAAATGAATCAAATATAGAGACATTTAATTGTAATGTTTTACAGACCTTGAGGCGTGCATTTCAATATCTGTGTCTAAGAAGAGTGAAAGAACGGGGCTTTGTTTTGTTTTTTTCTATTATCCGTAAAAACCAAAAGTAGGCCTGCCAAAGTTTCTGTGTGGTTACTGTGTCTGTCAGAGTAACGACGGGTGGAGAAAAAAACATGCAAAGTGCTGTTCCTCACGATGTCAAATTGAATATTTGATGCCAGAAACTGTCTTGTACTCTCAGTGCCCCCCCCGGAGCAACCTTGGGATCTCGTAGTAGTAGTTGTATCCCATTCAGGCAGCGCAGCAAATTTCACCTCCCACTTTGCCTTCAGCAGGAAATCAGCCACTGTGGTGCTGAAGAATTAAAATGATTTTAAAAGGCATAATAATACAAGTTATGTTCCACTGGAGGGGCTTCATAACATCATACTACAGTGCGTTGTGAATGCTCCCAAAAGTAATACAGCAAAGGAGCGCTGGAAAAGCTTGGAAAGAACCGGGTCAAGTTGAGTTATTCTGGTGAAACGAGTCTCACTGTTTATACCCTTTTTCATTTGAATTGGAAAATATGACTGGAAAACATTTTATCAACATTAAAATGATCAATGTTTTTAATCTAAATGGCGGGGAGCGAGGTTTTGACCAGCTGAACTAAAGCCATCGTCATTACATTATTTTCCATCCAGTTGTGCTCTGTTCTTACTTTCCTTTCTGTATTTTAATCATATGAAGCTCCTGTGGGAATCAAGCCTCGACTTGGCTGTAAACACAGTACTGTTTTAACCCTTTCAGTCTCTCCTCCCCTTTTAATGTATGACAGACTGTTACATACAGTACATGCACACATGCATGCAAATAAACAACGTATCCTCATACGATAGTTCGTGTGATATCTTGTGAAAATTATTCCTTATTTTTCGTGCATTTTCTTATGAATGTCCAGCAACACGTTCCGCTTCAGTCTTTTCAAAATAAACTTTGTTTAGGTTGGGTTTAGGCAACAAAACTACTTAGTTAGATTTAGGAAAAGGTTGTAGTTTGAATTAAACTAACTCCGGAAGTGACGTCATGAAGTATGGAAGGCTGGCCCACACTAATAGATTTTGAAATCTTAGCAGATTTTCAAAATGTGAGAGAGCCCACACATAACGACATGTTAGGATAAATGTATCAGTTTTGTTTCTGTAGTGTGTGTTGAGCAATGTGTTTAGCCAAAACAGCACACCACACACTAACAGATTCATTTATGAACAACAAGAGTCCCGACTAAAAAAAAACAACAGAAATCTCGCAAAATGTCTTTTAATCAAACGTGACTTTAGTGTAAACAAACATGATGGGGAGGAAGAATTAGTGATGTTAGTTTTTACTTTGTACTGGAAATTCATGAAGGATGGATGGATGAAGTCAAATTAACAAGTTGCTCCTCCATTTCTGAGCTCCATCTCACTACTACTTTATGCTTCACGTTTAGCATTAGCTCATGTATTAGCCTCGGCCGCCATGACGACGGTGGTTGTCCTTTCTTCTTCAGTCAGCTTGGTTCTCTATTGGCTGTCGTTGTTTCCCACGTGACTGCATCATTGGAAAACAGGATAGCCGATTGTAAATATTGAACATGTTTAATGTTTACGATTTGAAATCGGTGCGGCCAGGATGGACTTTTGAGGCGATCGGAGGATTTAAAAACACTCTTAACGTACCTAACACATCTGGAAAGATCGGGGCTTTGCTGACAATTGTCGGGAGGGGGGAATCGGACCCGAAATCGACTTGATTCTCGTGTAGTGTGTACCTGGCATTAGTTAGGTTTAGGAAAAGATCGTGGTTTGGGTTCATTAAACTCCAGGAGTGACGTAACTTAAGTATGGAAGTTTGCATGACAAAACTGCTTAGTTAGGTTTAGGAAAAGATGTGGTTTGGGTTAAAAGAACTGCAGAAGTGGCATAACATACTGTCTGTACGGAGGTTAGGTGACAAACAAATCAACGTTAACCTCTGGTTTCACACGGAGTACGAACGCCGAGCTCCTGGGCGAACGTCTGGTATTTTTTGACCCCGACCTCCTCCGTACATGGCATTTGTCGCTCTTTATACTTCCTGGTTCACAATTGCGTGCATTACATACACATTGATTAGTGGGATACATATGAATTACAGTGCATTACATTTCGTAGATATAGCTACGAACAGTGTAGGAGAACATAAACTCATACAGGAGCAGATGTATACAAGAAGCAGCAGGTACACATGGTGCTACAGCGTGTAACGTGGTCATTATGCAAGCAGAGCTTAATAATTGAATAAGCTATAACTTATTGTAGGAATGCTCTTTTGTAATGTAATTTTGCTCCATGTTTTGGGTGTTTCCTTTATCCTCACGTCTCATTCCTGCTTCTGCAGCACCTTCCACCACCCTAACCTCCTCCTCCTCCTCCTCCCTTTTTGTGTTAAAGCTTTTTAAATATTGTTGACTTTGCAAAGATCTGATATCTGTTTACAGCTATCTCTGATTTCTGCATACTAAAGTGAATGTGCTTATTATTCTGGGGGATTAGTGCTCCCCGCAGAATCCTTGTTGCTGTTCGCATCCTTTCAGAGTGGAGCCTTTTTTGCACTGGATATAACTGTTTAACCATTTGCAATAAATGCTCAGTTCCTCAACATAAGTGCCTCCGACTGAAAACGAGTGATCAGAGAATTGTGGAGGGCTGTAAGACAAGAAGAGCGACATCAGCTCTTTGATTCGCCTGCGCCTCTTAATTTGAATATAACATGAAGTGATGCCACAGTGTGCCATTTGGTGAATGCAATGTTGGAGCTCATCGAGAGCATCCAATTTCTCCCAAATTCCAGCCTTGGCAATGCAAAGTGCTGCATTTTCAACCCACAGGGCTAAACAAGTCAACCCAATAATTCACATCTGCAGAGCGGTGCAGGAGGAAAGGGGAGGTTGTTAAGCTTCTCCAAAAACAAAGCAAATTGTTTTATTTGTTCGAAAGTAAAAACTGCATCCCCGCTCTTCCTCCCTCTCTCTATCTCTCTCTCTCTTTCTCTGAATTTCTTTCAGCGTGGCGGTTTACCTTCAGGCTTGCCGACGGAATCCCTCAACAAGAGATGCGATTAGGCATCTAGAATACATAAATAGTCAGCGCAGCACATCGTTCTCCCAAGCGAGTCCGCCTTCATGGAAATGCACACATATGCACGTAGAAAGTGCATCCTGATTAGGGTGTTATATACCAGAAATAACCTCGTCTTGTTCATCCCTATGAGCTGCTATGTCATTTTAAGCCACACAAAAATCAAGAAGGATTTCTGTGATTACAAACACAGTTGGTGACCTTTTTCCGTGTCCCTTCAGGCAGAATAATTCCAGCCCTTCTTTGATTTGTGGAGGCAAAACTGATCACCATCCGTCCATCCATTTTCCAAACTACTAATCCTGTTCAGGGCTGTGGGGAGGGCTGGAGTCTATCCCAGCACACATTGGACAAGAGGCGGGGTACACCCTAGCTGAAGGGGCGCCAGTTTATCACGGGGAAGGCCAAACTAATCAAAATCTAATATCAGAAGTTATTGAACACATTATGCCTGGCGGTGCACTCGCACATCTCAATGGCAGCGCCGCACCACTCCACCCATATCAAGTCCTGAGGAGCGTGTGCCAAATAATTACTGCCTCCATCTCCGGGTTGTGAGAATCACCGCAGAAAGAGATATGAATATGATTGTGAGGCTGATATTTTGTGAGCGCAGCAGTTCGCTGCATGCAGGTTATACTGCTGATTCATCACCGCCAGCGCCGTCATCCTTCACCCTTCCTCTTGACACCCCATGTTCCCTGTTTATTACCCATTTATTCTCTCCGCACATCCATCTCTCCTGTGGTGCTTTTGCTCTCTGTACCATCTTTTTATCACTCTATTTCTAAACTTCAAATTTACTAATATCTCTATATCTGGCCCTTCATTTCTCCCCCTCTGCCATGTTTTATGCATCGCTGGCTCCCCATGCTGCTCTGTGATCGGGAAGTGATTGTACCTTCCGCGCCTCCAGCGTTGACAGCATCGGTGCGAGCGTGTAGGTCGAAGGATAACGGATGCATTGATAGCGGCAAAATGTATTGTGCTTTGATCGAGCTCAACTTGCGATCTCTCTCTCGTATGTGAGGAGCAGTAAATGTTAAACCCACAGCTGCCCCCACAATATGCTGTATGCATGTGTGCTATTGATGTAGTAGATTCTGAGTGTGTTTGTCAGAGTTCATGTTCGAAACATGAATCTATTAAGTTTCCACAAATGAAAAACCTCCAAGACATTCTAGCCACAGGAAAATCAATAGACTCTATAAGCTGTAACCAATAGGTATATGATGCCAAGGTACTGTATTACTGTACATAAAGCTCAGAGAGGTGAGTTATGATCAATAACAGACGTTTTCTGATTAGTATGAGCTCAAAGCTACAGTATGCAGTGCATTTGTTTCTCTACGTTTCATTTTATTCTGAGTAACATCTCTCTCAATGTTTGAATTCTGCAAAGAAAATGGCTAAAATGTTCATTTATTTTCCTGTGCAAACAAAAAGATCATTAATAAAATACTATAAAATAATTGCAACTTTTCGAATATGTCATTGTAGCCTCTCAAATTCTGTCCCACACATACTACAACAAAAAAAAGAAGCCAAATCATAGCCTGTATATAACAAGTGGAAATGATGCCCCCAATATTACTTAGTGGGTTAATGAGGTAAATTAATGTGCTACCTTGGAAAAAATAACCTATGCTATAAGAGGTAGCCCACCGTTTTTCTATAGGATATGGGATCCATGGATTACTTACATAGAATCTACTTAACCTAACCTTTCTATGTTATGTATTTAATTAATAATTATTATTTTCTGTGCTTTTTCTTTTTTTCTACATTTAATTAATTAATAAATTAATAAAACTAAATTAATTAAAACTACCATGAATTATATTATTTTAGTAATTTTAACTAATTAATTACATTATTTTTAAAATTATTTCTATTTTATGTTTTTCTGTAACTTTACCTCTCGGGGTGGGGGGAAGGCTGGACCTGTGTGGGAGTGGGAAGCGATGTGTATGTGTGTATATACTGTGTGTATGTCTATATTAAATGTTAAATGCAAGATCTATTTTTTGGTATTATGGCACTGGTGTTATGTTTTGTTATGCTATGTTTGGAAAAAAGGAATAGAAAGAATTTTCCGCCCCAAAAAAGATTAGTAGTCACCGTGACGTCACCTGTTGGTTTGTGGACTGCTGTTGAACTGCTGAAGCCTTGAGTTTGGCATTTTTTTCGTTGCCATCTTGGTTTTTTGCAACCAAAAGTGACCTGAGAAGGTGGAGCTCGGCACAACCGAATGCTGAATAAGACATTTTTAGGCGACCAAAATGTGTGTTAAAGTGGTTAAAAGATGGTTAAAGTTGTAAGATGAAAACACGGACAACTCCCAGACCGGACAACGCCATGGTAGCGACCTGTCAATCACAAGGTAGCCCCGCCCTAAAGCATCCCCTGCTCTATGGTCTATGTGACTCTAAATGGGACCATAATTTACTAAATGAACATCATGCTGTATTGAAGAAGACTTGAAACTAGAGATTGAGACCATAAACTCATGTTAACAATGTTTGCTGAGGTAATAAATCAAGTGAGAAGTAGGCTCATTTTCTCAGAGACTTCTATACAATCAGACTTCTTTTAGCAACCAGAGGAGTCGCCCCCTGCTGGCTGTTAGAGAGAATGCAGGTTTAAGGCACTGGAGACCCTGGAGGTTACTCGCTGGGTAAAACAAACCAGTTGGAATATTTGCCAGAAAACCGTAACATCTTAAAATACCCATGGCGGTTTGTAATACACAAGAATATTCTGCAGCAAAGTGACGTCACCTTTTATCAGCGGGGGGCTTTTAAACCCTCAAGACACACTGTAATTAATACCGTGGTATAGGGAGAGACAATCACACACATTATGCACGTCTACGGGATTCTTATGGGATTACTGATCAGCACATGCAATATTGAAATCATCCCAACCTCCCCTGGAGAAACAAATCCTGTCTGATTGGGGCTTTACTTCATCCATTTGAAGCCCCGCCCTCTTTAGTTAGCTGTTGTTTGATTTGTTGATCCAGAAATTGAGCAAGGAAAAAGATGCATTGAGTTTCCTATTGATTCATTTCATCATCTGTATTGATCCTGCAGCCATATTGATATAAATGGGTCATGGAATTCAAACCCCTTCGGCTTACTGTACCTCAATGGCTGTTTGTCGATTATATTCACTGAAACCACATTGAGATATATGGACTTATTGGATTTTCTGTCAATCGATGTGGGTTAACTATTACCAGATCGTTTTTTTATTGCTCTACAGTATATGTAATCTCACTGGGATAAGTAATGAAAAAAAATACTGTGTCAATTATAACCCAATTTGAATCAATCGTGGGTCAAACTAGCACCATATGATATCTCAGGAACGACAAAAACACGTTTTTTGGCCATAAGAAAGAAATGTCAAACAGGATAAAATGATGTAGTGATGAAAATTTGGACAGACATGGATGTAAACTGCATCTTAACTGGTTGGCAGAGGCATACGACCTCTTCTTCTATTGTCAACCTCATTGGACCCTGATCATTGCCGATTATTATTCACTTTTCTGACTATGATTTTGATGGATTTGAACTTGTTGATTTGAAGGTTTGAATCCGTAACAGACAAGTTTAAATCTTAGTAAATCCAGGCTGCATTCACCTCTGCTGGTTTTGAGAGCCAGCTATAGGAGGCTTCTGAAAGGCCTTTCCTCACCATAACCCACACCTGCACGTCAATATACACATTTATACGGTAGAACATTTTTATCATTTTCCACCGCAGGACCGTGATTCCATTCTGCCCTCAATGGCATTACTGCCCAGACTGCAATCTGACATTTCACTGACCTCAATCACTGAGTTATCCCCACTACCCTTTGTAGTTCACATCATCCAATTTCTGTTTTCCCTCGTCGCCTGCCTGTGTTGCCTGGGTCCAAGCCACATGTCCTGCTTCTCTCCGCTGCTATTCCCCAAAAATCCTGCCCTGGCTTCTAGCAAAAAACAATCTGCTCCTTTCCGCATGGTCGCAAGAACCGCTCTTGAGTTTCAACCCCCGACTCTCTCTGGCTTTAACCCCAGCTCTGGGTGGTGTCTGATTCTCTACTAGAAACTCTTCAAGCGTCCCCCCCCCGTCGTCTCACACGGCGTCCAAGCCTCCCCGTGTGACCACGTCCCCTGGCCCCGTGCCCAGTCATTTGGGGTAGAAAATAGACTATAGGTGGGGGTGGTGGTGAAATAGTGGTCAGTTGGGGGGGCTTAGGTGCTCTGCTCCATTTAGCCCCAGACCTTTGGGCCTTTTTTTTCTGTCACGCTCTGTTGCGTCTGTTCTTCTTCCTGTGAGGCATCCAGGAAATGGATATGATGTCATGCATGAGCAGCCATAGATGACAGTGGTCTAAAAGTCAAACACAGGCAAACAGATAAAGACACAAGCACACGGAGAAGGTCAGGAAGGACGGAGAGAAAAAGTGAGACGGGCGTAGAGGGAAGTTTAAAAAGATCTTCTCAAGGCATACACGACGATGAATTATAGATCAAACCTCAGGGAGGTAGAAGACTCCTATCCCATTTCTTCCCTTTCCTCTCTGTGTGCCTCTGCTGCTGCCTCGCTCTCCAAATTTGGGCTTTTTTAGCAGCCTGGATCATCTTCATCATAACACAGTGCATCCAAGGTGATTTGTGTTTCAGCGTCTGTGACTTTGTCTCTGTTCTTTGCGGCTGTGAAAAATAAGATTGCAGAGGAATCAAAGATCAAACGCAAGCGTCTCATCGCTCACTGCCCTCTCTCTCTCTTCTCCCTCCCTCCTCTATTTCTGCCTTTTCTTTCTCAGCGTCCTCATTTATTTATATCTATCCTACTTGAGCAATGAATAGCTGCTCAATATATATGTGAATAAAGGGCGAGAGGGTCCAAACATTGATTTATGTGGCTGTTTAGACACGGTACAGTATTGTATATGCATAACTTTAAGCCCTACCGAGAGAGAACAAGCAACGTTTTGTTCAGCGGTGCTTAACAAAGTAGAACTGCTGCTTTTAGCGGGTTCCTCTTATGGCCACTGAGGAATGATCTGTTCCACTCACACGTACACATGGTGGAGCTCTCAGAGGAGCCTCATCTGTCTGTAGTTGTGTTTGTCTCATCTCTATGCCCCGTGTGAAGTGGAGAGGAAAGAGTGTTTTGCTCGCAGACCCAACTTCTCCACACCACACCGACTGTACTCCGTGGGGAACCGGCCTGCATGGATGAGGAGGAAGCATAACAACGGTGCAGACTGATGCATAGACAGAGAGCGACACAGGAAGAGGTGAAAAAGAGACAAACTGGAGAGATGGGAACAAATATCAGGGCTAGTGGAGGGATTAGAGGAGTTGACAGAGCGATCTAGGCTGTATTCGAAACCGCCTACATACTACTGGCGAACACAGAATGCAATGTACAGTACATACTTCACACTGCGTTCCTCAGTAGTAAGAAACAGTTAAAGGGATGTATTTAGCAGTATGCTAGACCAGGCTTTAGCCTTTAAACCAGCTCTTAAAGCACTGGACACTGCACTCTGCTTTTTCTTATTCTCCCCTCCGTGCTATTCTTCTCCTACTTCCCCGGCATGGTAAATGGGGACTGCTGGCTCATTGAGGGGGACAAAGGCTATGTGTGACTGGCTATTTGCAGTCAGAACCAGCCGCCGTAGGAGACGATCCCCCAGCACATCAACAACACCGTCCATGACTTGAGGTTGAATGAGAACAAGCTGAAGGCTGTGCTCTTCAGCTCCATGTATCGCTTCACCAACCTGACGGACCTCAACCTCACCAAGAACGAAATCAGCTATATCGAGGATGGAGCCTTTGCAGGACAAGCCAACCTACAGATGAAAGGGGGAATGGATGATAAAAAAAAGCTTTGAACGTAACACAATAATATAGTTCACAATGCATTAGACATTAGTTTGAGTATGCAGTATACAATACGAAACAGTTAAAGTGATGTATTTAGCAGTATGCTGGACCAGGCTTTAGCCTTTAAACCAGATCTTAAAGCATTGGACAAACTACTGGTATCACTAATACAACATTATCTAACAATACAACTTTGATTTTGTTGTTTATATTCTGTTAGTTAACTTTATAAGATACTGCAGATTTAAACTATTTATTCTAACAGCTCATAGTGAAGTCAGACAAAGAGCGATTGTGGAGCTTTTCAACTCCATAAAGGCAGATAATCACAGGTTCCTGTTAAATTTATAATGGACAATAGTGTTGTGATATTTAAACAAACTCTCCGTCAACAAGGAAATAAAAGCCCCTCGTCTACAGACCGGTCTCTAGAGAGCTCCAGCTCATAGCGGTCTGTGAGCGTGACCGCTCGGCTGGCTGGAGATGTAGCGACCCCGACGGGCGCTATAGCTAGCTGTCACGGCAGTTTGTGGAGATTCTAAACTCTGAAAACGTCGGAGCAAATGTTCGATTCACCATCTGATATCGTAAAACTGTCAATATTCTAAATCTAAACAGTTGATTTCTCACCTCAAAAATGTTCAGAAGTGAATTTAGTGATGAAATAGCTACAGAAAATGTAATAAAACAAGCCGCTTTTGGCTGCTGTTGTTGTAACCGGAGCCTGTAGCGGTCCAGCGCTTTGCATTGTGGGATACAGTAGGTGAGGTAGACTGGTCCGATGGATACTGGAGTTTTTTTCCAAATCAGTACAACATCAGGTTATTTTTGGCAGACTGGAGATTTAGCTTTTGTTCTCATACTACATGTTGGCTAAATCAGTACGTACTACTAGTATAGTATGAGGTTGTACTACTAGTATAGTATGAGGTTGTTCTACTAGTATAGTATGAGGTTGTTCTACTAGTATAGTATGAGGTTGTACTACTAGTATAGTATGAGGTTGTACTACTAGTATAGTAAGAGGTTGTACTACTAGTATAGTATGAGGTTTCGAACACAGCCCATGTGTTTCTGTGTGTGTACTACCTCCTATTTATAGCTTACATCATGTAGTAAATCTGCGCAAGAAGTGCTGAACAGGGATCTGATGTTGTGGTTACAGATGGTGGAGAGCAGGGGTTAGATAAAGGCCGTGTGTGTGTGTGTGTGCAGGCAGTTGATTGACAGCTACATACCGTATTCTTCCTCTGTCATAAAAATCATTGAGCCATTAGCTAAAGTCCCCATCGTGCCACTTTGGCGTAACCGTTACCATAGTGACCTGAGCCTGCCCCAAATCACGGTGTAAAAATAGGATTCATTGAATTCATTGATGACATCAGCCTGCTGTGGACACTCAGAGGGGTTATCTCTGACTTCAGTAGGTTGAAGAAAGGTCTGGCCTTGCAATAGAAATATGCCGGGTGTGAATAACTGTGTGAACATAGAAATGTTTATTTTTTTATCTTCCTTTTTTCTTTCCTTTGCTTGGAATCAGCAATTGAATAGCGAGCTGCACCTGCATTAAATCAGTCTTTTCAGTCTGCCTGAGGTCTTCTGACTCATGGTGGAATTAGGGCTGTCAAAATTAACGCAAATTCATTTTAACGCCATTAATTTCTTTAACGCATTAACTCAACTTGCAAATTTTAGGTTGGAGCGGGAGGCTAAAAAACACTGCAAACGTACACAAAAAAAGGTTTACATGTGTAATGGAAAATTTCCTTTCAGGCACTATGCTGTGATTGTTTCTATATGCTTCATTCTTTTGGCAACCTCCGTGTCTGAAAAGTGAAGCCAATGCTGAAATGCCTTAAACATGCATTCTCTCTAACAGCCAGCAGGGGGCGACTCCTCTGGTTGCTAAAAGAAGTATAATTGTATAGAAGTCTATGAGAAAATGAGCCTACTTCTCTCTTGATTTATTACCTCAGTAAACATTGTAAACATGAGTTTATGGTCTCAATCTCTAGTTTCAAGTCTCCTTCAATACAGCATGATGTTCATTTAGTAAATGATGGTCCCATTTAGAGTCAGATAGACCATAAAGCAAGGGATGCTCTAGGGCGGGGCTACCTTGTGATTGACAGGTCGCTACCACGGTGTTGTCCGGTCTGGGAGTTGTCCGAGTTTTCGTCTTACAACTTTAACCCTTTCACAGTGTGTTTTCACTTCATGGAAGTTAATTATAACCTTTGTTGTTGCCTAAAAACCCAGTTTGGTTGTACTTAGCTCCACCCTCTTGAGTCACTTCTGGCTGCAAAGAACCAAGATGGCAACGGCCAAAATGCCGAAATCGAGGCTTCAAAATGACAGTCCACAAACCAATGCAATCTATGGTTTTAAACATCCCACTGCAGTCAGTTGCAGAGTAATGGGTGGAGAATAAGATCCCCAGTACCTGCCAAAATAATCATTTGCGTACTGGCATTGATGAACAACTATATCAATCTTGAATGGCTATATTTATTATCATTTTGTCCAATGAGACAGTCAAACATTATGTAAGATTCCCTGGCAGGAACTCTCAGTGTTGAGAGCTACTAAGTGATTTAACTTACTTAGTTTCCCCAGTTTAGCAACAGGTGTTACGCTATCGTGTCTTTCCTTTCTTTCTTCTATTTAATATTCTAGCCCTGTTTATGTTTTTTATTTAGTTATTTCTAAATCAAACACCAGCGACAGAAAAAACACTGGGATGTTGTGGCTGCCACCGCCTGGGGAAATGTCACTGCGTTTGTGTGCAGAGTGTGAACACTCGCAAATAAAACATGAGTTCCCGTTCTCCAAAAGAACATATAGAAATATGTCCGGTTTATTTGTACGTAATGTTTCATAAAATTGCTGTATAATTCAGTCTGCCATCAGCAGTTTGACACCACACTGTTCAGTCCCACCACATTAGTGTTACAAGCTTCTCTGTGAACGGATATTATCATAATTTGAACAGTAAAGTCATTATTTTATTAATGACACCACCACAAAGCTGGTCTCCAAATGCACCCAGAAGGACCTCCAACGGACCTTTATGACAGCACACATGTTTGACTTGTTATAGAAGGTAAAGCACAGGTGAAATTGATCCCATTAACAATGGCTCAGTTCCATTAAGTGTCCCAGCGAGCTACTCCAGTGAGCCAGGTTCTCCCCCTAAGTGGAATCCAGCTATGATGAACATTATTAAATACACCTGTGCTTTTCCTCCTCCTGACACGTCAAACTGTCTGCCGTAGAAAAAGGTCTATTGCATAATGAGCTGCTGCCTGACGCTAATTACACACAGATTGTGAGCACAAATTGAATGAAAGGTGCACTGCAAATTTGCCCCCGCACTTTCATATGCATAAATCTGCCTCTCTCTTTGCTCTTTGCTTTGGCGTGCCAGCTCAATGGGTACATACTACAGTGTATATATAATTCACAGCCAGGTGACACAACTCAAAATGACAGCATCAGATGCAGCCGGCGAGCGGCACACAGGGAGGGTGAGGGGGGGGGGGTTCCAGTAAATACATTTACATTTGGACTGACGGTGGCCCGGCTCCAGTGTTGGTTAATAGAAAAAGATATGGATCCTCTCCAACTCCAACACCACCTGTCACAGTCGGTGCTTGTTGGATTGCTGTTAGAATTCATCGTTGGGGTTAATGAAGCGGAAGAGACGCGCTGATTTGATGCGAATGCCAACAACATCCTATTCTGTTAGCATCGGGCTTAATTGCTACTGTCAATCATAAGTGTGTGTTTCCGTGGCAACAGCGAAGATCAATATGAGCATTGAGTAACCCAGATTCTGTATCACATGAGGGGGATGGATCTGATGAAGTATGATGTATGTGTTTAAACTGTATGGCATCGGACATCTTCTATCCATCCTTCCATTATCTGTAACCACTTATTATGTTAAGGGACGCTGGAACTGATCCCAGCTGACATTGATATTTTTAAACTTAAACTAAAAAAAACATCTATTTATGTAGTGTTTTATAATTTTATGTTTTTTATTTTTAATACTTATTTTATTTATCATAATTATAGTGTTTATTTTACTCTATTTTATTTAATCAATATTTTATTGCGGATTATTATCTCTTTTATTCTATTTAATTTTATTAAAATTGTATTATTTGAATACTTATTTTTTGTACTTTCATAATTTTTATTTATTTAATTTTATTGTTGTTTTTATTTCCTTTGTATTTTATTTATCTTTTATTATCTTAAATACCCATCTCTTATTGCTTTGTTATTCAATTAACTTTTATCTTGTCAATCATCTGTCCAGCACTCTGAATTGCATTTGACTTGTTTGAAAGGTGCTATATAAATAAAGTTTGATTGATTGATTGATTGATTGATTGATTGATTGACTGGGCGAAGGCGGGGTTCACCCTGGACAGGTCTCCAGACTATCACAGGGCTGACACATAGAGACAGACAACCATTCACACCTACGGGACATTTAGAGTCAACAATGAACCTAACCTGCATGTCTTTAGACTGCGGGAGGAAACCTGAGAACCCGGAGTAAACCCACGCTAACACGGGGAGAACATGCAAACTCCACACAGCCAAGTTTGAATCTGCGACCCTCTTGCAGCCTCATCGGAAATCTTGTCCTTCACACAATCAATTTTGTTTCAAAAACTTTGTTCCAAAGACGGAAGAAAACGGCTCTTGGGGAAATGGAATATGCTAAATCTGTTGAATGTAAAGCAATCTGTGAGTTCTGGCTTAGATAATCTATTAGGCTTAAGTGCAGTGTTTCCAACACTGGAAAGAAAGAGGGTGAAATGGTTTGTCTGCCTCTGCACTTTAGCTCTGTGTGATACACACTGTCTGAGCACTTGAATTTGCTTGCTTTGAGTCTGGGACTGCCAGCTTACAGACCTCTACTTACAGTCGGTGGTTACAGTGTGCCAATGAATGATGTTCAATCTTTAATTAACTCCAGTTGTATCACTCATTAGTAACTGTATAAATTGTATCCTCTTTGGCAGTAATTCAATTACAAGATGAAAAAAGAGGAGGATTTGTGTTATCAGATGGTTTTTTTTCTGGAAAAGGTAGGAAGTAGGACAGTCAGAGACACCTGCAGCTCCCCTCCTACCACCTGTTCACCTGTTACTTCCCTTCATTTCTGCTGCCGCTGTGACCTATTCAGCCAGATTACACTGTGCTCCACGAGTCAAAAATAACCGGCATGAAAAGAAGCCGTATAATGTGGATGCATAATCTTACAACCCACAGCAGCAGTGAAGGAAAAAGTTTGATCTGTCCTACATTTCCACATAGTCACAAATGGATCAGTGTTCTGAGTCATGCCCTTTCCCTTCGAGACAGGTGTTCTGCATGTCCCATATTCCTAATTATATAATCATATCCCCAAACACACGCACACACACACACACACACAGTCCTGCTGTGCTTCCTGCCTCCCTCATGTGAACCCTCTGGGCTTCCCAATGTGGAGCACCAAAATGAGATCACGTCTCGTGTCGGGGGGGATAAGCCTCAGACAACAGATCGAGAGCGAAACAATCAATTGCAAGGGGAGTGTCCCGATGCATGCATGTGTATAGAGACTCGTACAGGAATAGCACCGTGCAAAATTGGAATATCTATAATGTGTGCAGGTGTCGGGAGAAACACATCTGTCCTGAACTGAACTAGCAAAGTTTGATTCTGATTTGTAATGTTTAGGCTAAATTCTCCCAACTGCCCTGAACAGCTAAAAGAGAACAGCTATTTGACACCTTGTGCAATTGTTTAACCAAGAGAATCAACCGTGATTGGGATGCTTGTTGTGCTATGACTTACTGCAAAATTGACATAAGTGGTCCTTTTAGCGCAATGAGGGACAAATGTGTGTTCAAATTCGGGATTTCAAAGTTAATGCAATAATAACACGTTAACGCAAATTTGTTTTAATGCCACTACCGCATCAACGCAGTCAATCTACCGGAGGTTGTAGCGGGCTCAGTGAGAGTGAAGATACTGGCATCATATGAAACTAGAGAACCTAAAGAATTGGTATCAACCACTTTATACTAGCTTGTTGGGAAGGAGTCTAAATAACACTACGAAGTGCTGCGAAGTTCCGCTGCGAAGTTCCGCTACAAAGTTACGCTGCAAAGTTACGCTACAAAGTTATGCTGCAAAGTTACGCTACGAAGTTACGCTGCAAAGTTACGCAAAATTTTGGCGAGGAAAAACTGTCACGGACATTTTCAGTTTGGGGCAATTCATAGTCAAGTCAGCACACTGACACACTGACAGCTGTTGTTGTCTGTTGGGCTGCAGTTTTCCATGTTATGATTGGAGCATATTGTTTTATGCTAAATGCAGTACCTGTGAGGGTTTCTGGACAATATCTGTCATTGTTTTATGTTGTTCATTGGTTTACAGTAATAAATATATACATACATTTGCATAAAGCAGCATATTTGTCCACTCCCATGTTGATAAGAGTATTAAATACTTGACAAATAAATTTGCGATTGAATATTCTAATCGATTGACAGCCCTTGTTCAACTCAAATGAAATAGATCACTGTTGAGGGTGGCTTGAGTGATGGAAACTTAATGCATCCGTAGTGATTTGAGGGTGTACTCACATCTGTTTTCTACCTGTCTACTTGTGACCGTATTTTGATGCAGCTTGGTCTTTCTATTCATCTGTTATATCAATCTGTCAAACACATGTGTTGTATCTCCTTTGCGCTGTCTGCATTAATAAGAGGAGACATGTAATCTAGTAGATCATTATAGAGCTACATGATAATGTGTCATGTCACACGTGGTTTAGGTATGACCAGTTTCTGTTGTAAAAAAGAGGATGGACTTGATTCTCTGCTGTAGCACCTCCGGGGATCATGCACCGGAATAGACTGGAATGAGTTCAATTCTCTGTCGGAATTAGAAAGAAGTCTGAATTTGGAGCACGAGGAAGAAATCTGCCTGTTCCTCAGAGAGATAGAGATAGAGAGAGAGAGGGAGGTTTTTCTTTGTTGTTTTCTTGGAATGATGATGGAAATCGAGAGAATATAAAACAGAGGAGATGTGGGATGAAAGGCGTCAGATGAGAGAGAAACTACACGGAGACGGACCGACTGTATAATGTCACAGACAGCATACCATTAGCGTGTTTGTATTGAAACCATCTGGAGGGTTTGGACTTGTAGCATGCACGCATACTATTAAAGGAGAACACGCATGCACATGTATGTCTGAGGCCACGTGTGTGCATTTCTACTGTTTGTTTAATGTGTGTGTAATTCTAAGTATGTTTTCCCCAGCTGCTGATGGAGCCGGCAAAAGGACAATGTCTGTCATGATGCAACAGGCAGCTAATCCCCTCCTTATGTAAACGCTTGACTGCTATTCAAATGACATGCAGATGGGATAGAGAGCTTAGGTTTTGGCAGGATAGTGTCATAACAAGGAATGTCTGTGGAGACAATGTGCTGTCGTACACATTTGGGTGATTAATGCTGCACTTTGCGTTTAAAAAAAGATCTCCTCCCTGGAGGGAGCGAGGAGAGATTGGCAGGTGCGTGCACGTAGGTATCGGCTAAAGCCTGATGACCTCATAGCCTTACAAGGTGTGGGGGCAAGAGGGGGGGATGACTAAGTGCAGATGGCTACAAGGGGAGCTGCTGGGGCAATGCAGCATGCGTATATTAACATGATGAGAAAGCACACCAGCTGAAGGAAAAAAAACAAAAAAGTGTGGAAAAAGCCCCGAGGAAAATTGAGATTGATTTTTGGGATGCCTGCAGCTTCCCCGAATAGAATCGTTCTGAGACAATGAAATGTTACAGGGAATTTGGTGGAGTCTGAATTAATTTACCGTTCATTTAGATTCATGATTCAAGATTGTTTATTCATGCATGCTTCAGTGCATTGTGCAAAAAAAGCGCACGCAATAGAGGTAGAGTACAGACAATATAATATATATACAGTGCATATATATATATATATATATATATATATATAAATAACACTGTGATTCTTTTTTGTATTCTCCTCTACAGATTCTCCATTATTCCGAGGGATCCATCCATTTGAGCGAGTCCCAGCTGACGCCAAAGGAGAGATAATGAAGACGAGCTGTGTCCCCCCGCATTGCAGCCCAACGAGATATGAATTCACACGGGTCCCCTGCTAATCACCATGATGACCATAAAGCTGTGACTGGCATTGTGAAGCCTTCACCCCCTTTTCTCAGCACCCAACCCTCTCAGACCCTTCTCCTCTTTGGAGATCCTTTCTATAGCGCCCCTCGTTGCTTCCCTTTCTCCTGCAAACACAATCTCCTCTCCTTCCTGCCCCGACGTTTTTCTTCTTAGTAATTACAGTTTTCCCTCTCTCTAAGTTCTTTTTCCAACGGGCATCATGCAGGGTGCTTCTACCACCTCCGCTCTGCTTTTTCTTATTCTCCCCTCCCTGCTATTCTTCTCCTACTTCCCCGGCATGGTAAATGGGGACTGCTGGCTCATTGAGGGGGACAAAGGCTATGTGTGGCTGGCTATCTGCAGTCAGAACCAGCCGCCGTACGAGACGATCCCCCAGCACATCAACAACACCGTCCACGACTTGAGGTTGAATGAGAACAAGCTGAAGGCTGTGCTCTTCAGCTCCATGTATCGCTTCACCAACCTGACGGACCTCAACCTCACCAAGAATGAAATCAGCTATATCGAGGATGGAGCCTTTGCAGGACAAGCCAACCTACAGGTGAAAGGGGGAATGGATGATAAAAAATAATATAGTTCACAATGCATTAGACATTAGTTTGAGTATGCAGTATACAGTACGAAACAGTTAAAGTGATGTATTTAGCAGTATGCTGGACCAGGCTTTAGCCTTTAAACCAGCTCTTAAAGCACTGGACAAACTACTGGCACCACTATTACAATATTATTGAAAAATACAACTTTGATTTTGTTAATGTTTTGTTTACTTACTTTATAAGATACTGCAGGTTTAAACTATTTATTCTAACAGCTCATAGTGAAGTCAGACAAAGAGCGATTGTGGAGCTTTTCAACTCCAAAAAGGCAGATAATCACAGGTTCCTGTTAAATTTATAATGGAACATTTGTGTTTTAAACAAACTATCCGTCAACAAGGAAATAAAAGCCCCTTGTCTACAGACTGGTCTCTAGAGAGCTCCAGCAGCTCATAGCGGTCTGTGAGCGTGACCGCCCGGCTGGCTGGAGAGTAGTAGTAGTGGTAGTAGTAGTAGAACTACAGCCTAGGACTTTCATTTGGCGACAGCTAAGATTTTGATTTCTTATGAAAAGGTACTTCAATGCTTAATTCTTGTCACTGAACTACATTTCAGTTGAATTTCTGTTTTAAGTTTGAAATTGAGGAACACTTGGAAATTGTAGTGCAATTTTTGCTGAATGCCTGAAATATGCTTTAGAAGGAGACCATAATTAAATCAATTAAATAATATTATGAACTCTGTTCTAGAAAATGCTGCAGCGTGACTGAATCTCATTAATTCAAATTGTATTATAATGAGTACAAATTATGACTAAAACTGGGCCCGCAGTGTAAATGAAATAAAAAATGCCCAAATGCCTACTTTTGTCTTTTCCTCAGGTTCTTCAGCTGGGCTACAACAAGTTGATGAACTTGACTGAGGGTATGATGAGAGGGCTCGGCCGCATGCAATGCCTCTTCCTCCAGCACAACCTCATCGAGGTCATTTCCAGCAATGCATTCTGGGAGTGCCCCAGCCTCAGCAGCATCGACCTGTCGTCCAACAAACTCGGCCGCATCGATCCGTCCACTTTCAATGTTCTCAGTCGGCTGATGGTGTGTGAACTGGCGGCGAATCCGTTCCACTGCGGCTGCGATCTTTACAGCTTCATCGCTTGGTTGGAGTCCTTCAACAACGTGACGCACACCTACGACCGCCTCCAGTGTGAGACGCCACGGGAGATGTTTGGCTACCCGTTGCTTATCGCTGCTGGTCACGCCGGTCGGAACGCCAAAAACATTTTGTACCATCACTGCCGAGATGGAGTGATGATGCCGGGAATAACCTCCCTCCCGCCAGATCTGGACGGTCCCTCCGGGATGGGACCGGAGATGTTTGGGCCGTACCACCAGCCCACCACCTCTTCCTCATCCACTGAGCACAGCTTCATTCCCAGCATCAAGCTCCATCATGTCTCTTTGTCCTCAGCCTCTCTCCTTGTGCAGATCCCAAGGCCCTACAGCAAGATGTATATTCTAACACAATACAACCACACGTACGTGTCTGACGTCATGAATCTGAAGAACACGAAGGAGATGATCACCCTCAACAAGCTCAAGCCGCACACCAATTACACCTTCTGCGTAGCATCCATCCGTAACTCTCAACGTTACAACCACACCTGCCTCCAATTTTCCACCCGGGGTCAAGACCAAGACGACATGCTCCCCAAACCTTCCACCACTAGTCACTACATAATGACCATCGTGGGCTGCCTTTTCGGCATGCTCATTGTGTTAGGCTTCGTCTACTATTGTCTACGTAAGAAACGGATGCACGATGAGAAGAGGAAGTCCATCTGCGTCAAGAAAACTATACTGGAAATGCGCTATGGACCGGAGGTGGCGGCAGCAGTGGCGAATGATCCGATGGCGGTGCACAAGCTTCAGGAACAATCCAGAGAGCATCACCAGTATCAGCACCACCACGGAGGCAAACTTCCCATGTCCGCATCCTCGAGCTTGGGAATGCTCCACTCGGCCAACACCAGTTCCTCCAGGCTTTCCTCTATCCCACAAGTGGAAAAGATGGCCACCGCCTTTTCAGAGGCCATGGCTACGAGTAAAGGAAACTACATGGATGTCAGAACAGGAGGGGCAGGGATGGAGAGGATGGGAGATGGTGGGCACGGAGGGATAGACTTAAGGGACGACGATGGGACTGATGTCGGGGATGACTCCGATGATGACGGACACGGCTCCGCGTCAGAGATTTCCACCATCGCCATGGAGGTGGACAAGGTTAACCAGATCATTAACAACTGCATTGATGCGCTGAAACTGGATGCAGCAGCAGTTGCTGCTTCAGGGGCCTCTACTAATCCTACATCCTGCTCCAATCCCACCTCCCCTCCCCCCACCAGCGCGTCCTCCCTTACTCGTGGCCTAATCCCACTCTCCCCAGGGGTGACGGAGACATGCCAAATCATGGCTCCCAACAAAATACCCCCTCCGCCCCCACTCCCTGCCTTGAACACCCCTCTCTCTGAGCGCCCAGGGATCAGTGGTGGTGGCTTCGTCATCTCTCCCCCCTACAGGCCCCCTCCGCCAGCCACCGCCGTACGTCCCATTCAGCGGCAGATGAGTGCTGATGCAGCTGTGGTTATTGTAAATGCTGTCAAGAAACAGTGCAGCACCACCTCTTGCGGCTCCATGGGTCGGGACAGGGATCGTGGAGGAGCTAGGGTGTATAGCCTGGATGTTCCTGAGCCACGGAGCCCAGATGCCTGTAATCAACAACAGCAGCAGCAGCAGTACCCAGACCGGGCCAGTCCCGTGGGCTGTGGGGAGCCCCTAGAGAGGCTGCCTTTAGTGGGGAGTGGGAGCTGCGGTGGAGGGGGTGGTGGTGGTTGCGACAGTGGTGGTGTTGGTGCCCAACATCAGGACAGCCAGAAGCCGCACCATTACCATCAACAGCAACAAATGCAACAACAACAACAGCAGCAGCAGCAGCAGCAGCAGCAGCTGGAGGTGCAGCAGGACTACCACTGCTCGGAGCACCGCCACTCCGTCCCAGCTCTGTATTATGAAGGCTCCCACCAAGGCTCCCCTGCCCAGAGGGTTTCCTTCCTGAAGCCCCTGACGCGCTCCCGCAGGGATGCAGCCTCTTACTCCCAGCTTTCGCCTGCCCGCCACCATTCCAGCTACTCCGGCTACTCCTCCAGCCCAGAGTACTCCTCGGAGAGCTCACTGCGGATCTGGGAGCGCTTTCGTCCCTACCGGAAAGGCCAGCGCGACGAGGCGTGTTATGTGACGGCCGGGAACGCCCTTAGAAAAAAGGTGCAGTTCGCTAAAGGCGAGGACCTGCATGACATCCTTGATTACTGGAAGGGGGTGTCAGCACAGCAGAAGCTGTGACTCGGGGACCAGACAAGGGCATTGTGGGAAGAAGAGTTTTGAAGACTTTCTTTTCCTGATTGGCCCGTGGGCCAGAGAAACGATTTGAAGATCACGGGGAGAAAAATGTAGGACAAAATTTTGCCTTTGGGTTTTGTTTTTTGTTTTTTTTGGCATGCTAGGTGTATAGAATATTGTGCTAAAGCGAGGACTGTGAAACTGTGCCTGGGATATGAGAGTCATTATGGTGTTTTATTTTACACGTCATTGTAGCACCATTTCTGGATCATTCTCATTTAGTGTTTTATTTATAGCACAGGGAGCAAATGCCAACCGTGTAATTTAGTACTGTTCGAGTTGATCATGTTTTGTGATCATATGGACCGTCTTTATCAGTGCCATGTTTTCATCTATGGGTAATCACAGGAGGCAAATGTGTGATCCAAGATGTTTGCTGTTTGGTGTTGGGTGCCGTGTCAATTTGCAGTGAAGTGAAGGGAGACTATGACGGACGGGGATCTGTGACAACATTGCCGTTTAGGGAACAGACCTTATCTCTCTTCCATGATATCATTCACGCAGCGGAGGGATTTGCATGTCAATAGCCTCTGTCACACCAGATCAAAAGGAGAAATTGGAAAGAAATGAACAAATGAGAAAACGGTCAAGTGGGCTCGAAGGTCACGAGAGAGAGAGAGATTAAAGTGGCCGAAAAATATTGCTGCGATTGCACCCTGATCTTTCCAAACTAACAGTCGTGTATGGTTCAATGAGTGAAGAACGCTATCCCATAGCTGTCCAAGTAATGATCAGAATTGTGAGCGTAATTTGAGTACAGAGGGCAAAATAATGTTCCCTTGGTGAAGGCAATTAGATGCTACTTACCTGCACAAAAGGGGAAATTTAATGTGCAAGATGAGCTCTCACAATCCCCCTTACAAAAAGGCATGAGAGATGTGACCAAGAGAAATTGAAAGCGATAGAAGAAGAAATAAGGGAAGAGGATATAAATATGTTTTTTTTCTGCAGCCACTGTGAATGTAAGTAGATTACAAGCAGGTTATGGTGAAATCTATTTGCGTCATTCAATGTGAGCGCCACAGTACATTCCTAAATCCTTTCTCTTAACATTAAAAACGGGACGAGGCACAGAGAGGGAAAGGACACTTCTAATTACTGCCAACATGTCTGTTCTGCTCTGGAAATTAATGCTGTTGTTGTCTATTGATAACTTAATTAGCCGACTTGTGACGGGCATGTTCGCTTGCACTTTACGCCTCATGATTGTTGTGTGGCTGTGTGGTACACAGTGGTCAGTGTAAGTGGGTGTTGGCATGCCTTGTCAGATTATATTTGTATGTGCCCAAAATTGACTTTTAATTATTAATAGTTGTCATATCTTTCCCATTGGCTGGTTGTTTGAGTCTAAAACAATACTAGATTATTAATGGCATGGACAAAAATGTACAAATATCAACGATGTTCATTGTGTTTTCCCAGACATGCATCACATGATGTACCACAGTAGTGCAGTGCCTCTTGCTAACACAGCCATAATCTAATCCCCATTCTTGTATAGTATTATCCGTCCACCTGGCCTTTTCTATTGAAATGATTTTCCTAAATGAAAGTGTCGTGGCATTCTGACAAAAGGCATCCTGCTTACCCAAAGTGCTGTGTAGCCTTTGAATTTGTTTTTTTTTTTTGCATTATCAGCTATAACGTACACAATCTGAGACACCCTACCCTTAAAATGTGAAAACTGAATCAGTGGTCCTTACTCCACTTTTTTTTTGTTCAGGGCTATATATTGGAGAGAAAAGAAGTTCTAGTGACAAGTTCAATTTTAGGAACATTTCTATCTCTCTTTTGATCCTCTCTTCTTTACTGTGGATGATGTTCATTTTGCCCACTAACCTTCCCAGCTCCCACAGGTCCAATGGGTTATGGGTTTGGCATGAGTCGTGAACATGTCTTGTCATGTTTTATTAAATGAGAAAAGTGAGAAATTGCCTTTCTCGCCAACCCAGTCTCCTACAAAAATTACATTCCCATACAACTAAACTGCATTCTCAATTATGTTTTGAGGGAAACGTTACTTCTCCCGGATCACGGTTACAGTTTTCAACAGTTTTAATCACGTGGTTAACGTTGTAAATTGAAACAAAACAAAATATGCAACAAAACTACTTTGTTAGATTTAAGGCTGGTCCACATGAAAAGATTTTTCAAATCTTAAAGGAACTGTTTGTAACTTTTTAAGCGGATAAATGTGCCGGGTCGGGACACATGCGCGTTCGCGTGTGGCCGCTGCCTCTCCTCCTCTGCCTGCTCGCCTTCACTCAGACAGAGCGCGCGTTCTTGTGTACTCGCTTTACCTCTAGACGTGAACGCGCGCTCACTCCACACTGCAGAAGAGTTAGTTTAGCTCTGAGAATATCTAGTGAATGTTCAGTGGACATTTGAGCAGAAATAACTGCTGCAGCTCCTCCAGACCAACAGAGGTTTCCTGTGTCTTGTGAAGTGACGGGGCTCCGCAGAGAGACACGTTATCGACTCGTTACCTACCGGGTGCCGGTGTCTCCCTGTTCGCTCCTGCTGCGGGCGGAGAGAGCAGGAAGCCTCGCTGCAGAGCCCCGCTCCCTCAGCCTGCGCTGAGGCAGGAGAAGCCAACACTAGGATCAGCAGTGATTCATGGAGAGACCTTCGTCTGGTCAGCTAACATACTGCATAACAACTGCCGAGCAGCTGAAATATAGAGTGATATTGTGCTTTTAGCTGACGTGTGTCTCCTCACTGTGTTGAGTGATGCTCGTTCAGGTATATTTAGAGCGAGCAAGCGCGAGCCCGACGCTGACTTTCGTTGATTTCACGGCCACAGGTGTCGCTGTTAACAAGCATTTCTGAAGGTTACAAACAGTCCCTTTAACAGATGTTGTAAATGTGAGAGAGCCCACACATAACAGGTTTTGTTCCTATCGTGTGTGGAGAGCAGCGATTTGGCCAAAACTGGAGATTTGATAAAATATCTCACCCGTCAAAATACAATTCCCTCCAAACGTAATTAAGAATTCATTTGAGTTGTATGGGAACGTCATTTTTCGGAGTCAGGGCTGTTCTTGCGGGTTGGACTTATTGAGTCTGCACAACACATATCAACACTGCTTTTCTTCTTCAGTTGTTGTTTTTTTTTAGCATGCACCTGACTGCTCTGAATAAATGCAGGTTGAACAGGACGGAGTATGCAAACATGAGAGGGTGGTTATGTAATGGTGTCTCCATATTGATCTATATGTTTCTTCCTCCCTCTTTGTTCTCATCTCTCTCTCTGTCTCCTTGGGCTTGTTTTATTAAGATGTGTGCATACAATTGGGGTCAGAGGTCGTTGCCCTCGGAGGCAGTGATCTGCTGAGTGTTTACAAGTGAATGGACCTCACTGTCACCTTTTTAGTAATAGTTCTGGATGCAGCGCCTCATCCGCCTTCTTTATATGATAAAGCACCATGTGATGAACATATACAGTCTTGGAAATGATCCCGTTATCTGACATGAGTACGTTTCCAAAGGAACTTGTTACTGTGATCGACTGAGACCAATGAGAGGAAAGGATTTTCTTTCTTTCTTTCTTTCTTTCCCACAGAAGGAACGCGGTGTGTTTTTAACTCCCCAAGATCCTCAACTGCCATAACAAGTTTACAGAAATGGACACTGAGGATATAACAGCAGTAAACATCAGGATTGCTCATCATTTCAGCTGCCATGTAACGTTCATCTATCTGACGAGATGTAATGTGACAGAAAAATCCTGATTATTACTGTTTTCATGGATGATTTTTTATTTTTATTTTATACATTTTTCTATTTTAATGAACATATTTAACACACCAATGGTGGGGGGGGACAGATGTATGTTCAAGTGCTCTTCTGCTCACATTTCATTCATCAGAGAAGATAATATAGTCTCAATGCTGGAGGGAGAAGAAGTGCCAATCGTTTCTAATGATTTCGTTTTCACCGTTAGATCAAATCGTTGGAGGGGATATTGTGTTTCTCATCATTAATAATTACTTGAAAGCCTGCTGCCAAAAAGATCGTCATGTAAAAGGAAATGAAGACAAGTTCACACATAATTCTAGTTTGATTATATTTACGATTCTCCAGGATTGGATCTTTTCATAAAACACTCTCAGCCAGATCAAACATCTTAACATCTCAATTATTAAAATCCCAAGCTAATATTTCTCTAAATATTAACCATGTACCTGTTTTTTTTTTCACCTTAAAGCCTGCATCAAACAAAAAAAAACCCTTCTCTTCCTTCTCATGCTGCTCATATCCTCGTTGAACGCCTGCAGGGTGGCTCACTCAGTGATCAATGGTCCTTTTTGTAGCACCGTCCTTGTTGTTTGTCTCGGAGCCACAGGACAGCCAGACGTGAGAAAGACATCTAATGTGCTATTAATGTTTAATCCTTTTTTTTTTGTGTGTGTGGGAGAGGCTGGCTCTCTCGGTTGCTCCCCACCTCCCCCCCATCTGTGTATACCACCAGAAAAAAAAAACAGATGCTTTCACTTCCTAACATGTTCATCCTTTGATGCTCTCTTTATATATAAAGCCCGGCCTCCAATTAAACTGCTATCTTTAATAATGAATCAGAACCTAAAATTGGTTAAATGCTTCCATTATCAAAGAGCACACTTCAGTCCTCCCTCGGCACGGTGCGCTTTTTACCCGTGTGATCCGTCATTGAAGCAATCTCATTGCTTTTATGAGCGATCTTCATCATTAATCTGAGGGGGCAATAGTAATTACTAAAACTTTGCTTGATCATTCACTGGATCATCTTCACAACATATCCTCATATAACCGTATTTTACAAAAAGTTATGCTTCATTTTTTATGCGTTTTCCTACAAATGTCCAACAACACGTGTCGGTTTCCGTTCATTACATGCATACAGTCTTTTCAAAATAAACTTGCGTCTTCACAGGAAACAACTTGGTTAGGTTCAGGCTACAAAACTACTTAGTTAGGTTTAGGTAAAGATCGTGGGTTAAAATAACTTAAAGGGACTATTTGTAACTTTCAGAAATGCTTGTTAACAGCGACACCTGTGGCCGTGAAATCAACAAAAGTCAGGCGTCGAGCTCGTGCTTGCTCGCTCTAAATATACCTGAACGAGTATCGTTCAAAACAGTGAGGAGACACACGTCAGCTAAACCCCCAATATCACTCTATATTTCAGCTGCTTGGCAGTAATGTTAGCTGACCAGACCAAGGTCTCTCCATGAATCAATGCTGATCCTAGTGTTGGCTTCTCCTGCCTCAGCGCAGGCTTCAGCAGCGGGGCTCCGCAGCGAGAAACTCGTCTCCCTCCGCCCGCAGCCGGAGTGAACAGGGAGGCACCCGGTCGATAACGAGACGATAACGTTTCTCTCTGCGGAGCCCCGTCACTACACAAGACACAGGAACCCTCTAGTGGTCTGGAGGAGCTGCAGCAGTTATTTCTGCACAAACGTCCACTCTACATTCACTAGATATTCTCAGAGCTAAACTGACTCTCCTGCAGTGTGGAGTGAGCGCGCGTTCACGCCGGCCACACACAAGCACGCATATGCGAGCGCGTGTCCCGACCCGGTACATTTATATGCTTAAAAAGTTACAAACAGTCCCTTTAAAGGAGCAGTGCATAACGATTAGGGGGATCTATTGGCAGAAATGGAATATAATATTAATCGGTATGTTTTCTTTAGTGTATAATCAACCTGATAGTAAGAATAATGTGTTTTTGTAGCTTAGAATGAGTCGTTCATATCTGTTTATCTGAGTCCGCCATGTTGCACCGCCATGTTTCTACAGTAGCCCAGAACGGACAAACCAAACTCTGTTAACTGTTCCTGCTTGGGCCAGAGTCGATAACGTTATTCATTTCTGTCGCCGTCGCTCTCTCTCTCTTGCTTCACCACTCATTTCCCACATACACTCTATAAGCACTGGCTCTGCTCCAAATAACTTGTGCGAAAGTCTGGTGGTTTTGGACCCACCCATCCACCTTGACCTCCTCCTTACATGGTGTTTGTCGCTTATACTAAAAACTATAGTGCATTACTTTTTGAAGGTAGAGTATAGCTACGAATAGAGTTTGAAAAAATCCTGACAATGCACATTATTCTTATTACCACATTACAGAAAAAAACATTATATGCTAAATATTAAATCATGTTTATAATAAAGTAATTTTCGAGGGGTAATTTGGCAGTAATTCCAAAGACATTTCAAATACTTGCTAATTATCACCTAATTACCTGTAAAATGAAGTGTTATGCTGAATAATTCCGTTGTATAACTCCGTCGACTCGTTCACATCAACAGCAACCTTATTCTTTTCATTTCTACATGGCCATATTGGAGTGGTTTTGAAACAATTTTCTTTCTCTAACCCCTTCCCCTCTCCAACACACACACACAACAAGAGGAGATGGCACAAACAAAAAACAAAAAGAAAAGTGAGTCAGAATGAGTCACAGTCTGACTAAACTAGAATGACTGAAAGGCAGGTAATGGGCAAGGTCTTCAAAGAGAAGAGAGCAATAAAGAGAAAGCGGCTCCGGCTGAACGCAGGCCGACATCTGGGATAAAAGATGTGGACGCACGGCTGCACGAGAGCTCACCGTGCATGATTCAGCGTGCTGCTGCAAATCAACCATAACACACACACAGAGACACACACACACACACACACACACACACACACACACACACACACACACACACAGACATAACAGAAGCATATTGTGGGAACAGGTCTGACCAAATATTCAGAAACTTCAGCAATTGGGACGAGTTAAAGGCCGTGGAAAGGAAAAGATTTGTTTCTAAACACGTTATAAATGTTGGAAAATAATGACTGAAAACATTGTTGAGCCGTCCTTAACATGACCCAGGGGCCGTTACCGGCCTCACACCGTCCACGAGCTGAGTCTCGATCAGAAGGACTCAGGCCCCCGAGCGACACCGGGCAAGCGCTCTTCCGTACACCACATTTCCCCACTTGGACGGTGATTTGGCTCTGCGTTCTTCCCTCTTCACTCGCTGCTACTGAGGGAATCCTGACAGGCTGCACCTTCCCCGCTTGTGGGTGTGGTTTCAGCCATGGATGTATGAAGTGAGGTTTCAGGTTTCACGCCCCCAGCCTCTCAGAGCAGAGAATACTGCTGATTTTTACATGATTTTGAAAGCTAGTTTGATATACTTGGCCATTAGTAACACATTTTTCTGTGGTGTGACAAACCCAGAATGCATATTTATGTTTTGCTTTACACGGCCTTTAAAGCCACGAGGAGGAACAGCTTAATTTGACGGCAGGTGACAGACAGGTATTACAGTAACACTGACAGCGGTTTGCAAATCCTTTCCTTTCTTTACACCTTTTCTTTGTCTAATAGTCTATTAAGATCATTAGCTGACTGTGTGGGGGAGATGTAGCCTGTGTGTGGATAATGTGCCAAATTCTGATAAATGGGAAAGTGTGTCCCCCGTCATGATAGCCACAGAAGGCCCGATGCGATAAACATTAAACGCATGCCATTTTTTAAATGTCGCTCTAATTGTACTAAAAGTCAGTTGAGACAAATGAAATATGTCTCGGCGTGACCAATTTCTCGGTCACTCTTCCAACGAGGCGGCTCCGACGGGCTGAGCACTGCCAACGCTGCCTTTTCAACTGCCAAGCACTCTGAAAACCAGTTTTATTATGTTGAAAGCATTCACTGACAAGTCTTCATCAGACTACACATGTCCAACTCATCTCTAATTGAACATCCGTGATGGTGAAGCTGCGAGCTATTCTCAACACAAACACTCACAGAGATGGATTTTTAATTTCTTTGTTGGCTTTGTTAAGGTCGAGAAGTAGGGACGCACCGATACCACTTTTTTTCAGACCGAGTACAAGTACTTACATTTGGGTACTCTCCGATACCGAGTACCGATACGAGTACTTCTCTGTGCCAAAAGACCCTCGTTAACAGCCAGCTGGGGGGTGTGAGCGACACACGGCAGGCTGGGGAGTCCTGCATACGAGGCGGTGCGCCGTGACCGGCTCTAGGCTCGGGGCGAAGGTGCTTCCCGCGGCCGTGGTCAAAGCATCACCGTGGCAGACTGTCCTCAGTGCGCCCCAACCGCGTCATGCCCCCAGGCTGGGGCTCGGCCCACGTAAAAGGCGATGTCTGCAACCCACCCAACCCGTCTTGAAACACAGACCAAGGAGTCTAACGCACGCGTGAGTCAGAGGGTGCGAGCAAAACCCCGTGGAGCAATGAATCCCGGCCCCGCGGGGTCGGGCGCACCACTGGCCCGTCTCGCCCGCACCGTCGGGGAGGTGGAACGTGAGCCATGCGATAGGACCCGAAAGATGGGGACGAGAGGTTAACGTCACGGTGCCGTAAAGTGGTATCGGTGTCGTTTTGCGAGTATGAGTAAATGAGACAAGTATCGGACCCGATACTGGTCTCGGTATCGGTGCATCCCTATCGATACTGGGATCGGTATCGGTGCATCCCGATTGAGAAACCTCTGGTGATTCTTAACAAAAAACAGTTTTCTGAGCAGAAGAGCATTTGAGAATCCTGACCGGACCCCGTTTTTCAACACTTTTTACACTCACACACACAAAAACACATTTATTTACACTTATGCATTAACTCTGCAAGGTTTAGTTTCCAAAGAGACGGACAAAAGGACTTAAAGAATCTGTGAAATATCTGTGAATTTTGTACACTAGATAAAAAAAAATGTTAAGGTTTAAAAAAAAAAAAAAAAAAAAAAACTGCTTCTATGGATGTTTTCTACTCGGCCTGATCTCTTGATATGTCTGTGTGTTTCTCTATTTTCAGTTTTGTCTTTGTTTATTTTCTTTAAGGTTTTTTTTTCAGGTGGGTGGGGGGGTTGGGGAGGGTTTATCGGGAACCAAGGGGATTGACTTTTGCAATGATATATGTTCTAAAGGTTTAAGAGCAGAGAAAGCTTAACATAGTGTACTACATAAAAGAAAAAGTTGTTATATTTGCATGATTCCCTGTATTTTTTTGAGAGACAAAAATATATTGTTGTGTACAATGAGTGGACGTACATTGAAAACAAAAACTATAGGGGCTGAAATATTGTCAAGTACATTTTGATTTGAACATTTAGGGTTGTTTTGATTCTCTGTGACGTTTTCTATTTACTTTCTTACCTATCGGTTTTGATTTGGGGTGGATAGTATTATATGCTGACACTGCGGTTACCATTACTTCTCTTTTAGCCAC
The DNA here is from genome assembly GCA_916701655.1 of Sebastiscus albofasciatus. Lineage (NCBI taxonomy): Eukaryota > Metazoa > Chordata > Actinopteri > Perciformes > Sebastidae > Sebastiscus > Sebastiscus albofasciatus. The sequence continues at coordinate 30,151 of CAKAOI010028137.1, read as the reverse complement.
AGGCTGGTGGGTAAAATGTCTGGGTGTATACATCCATCTGTTCTGAGAAACTGCACTCTTGTTCTTCTACATAACAAAGATTATTCTCCACGGCAGACGTGCAAAGTCTTTGTCTGGAGGCGAGGCCCCGTCACAGTCTGTGGTTGTGTTTGAACTTTTCCAGTTAAAAAACAAAATATATGTAAAAAAAAAAAGAGTGTGTGTGACGCAAGCTCGCACACACACTGTGATCGTCTAATAGTCGTAACCTAATCCCGATCCATCAGTTAGAAGTCACCGGCAAATCAATGCAGCATCAGCAGCTTCCCCGTCGGCCCTCGGCCCACTCGCTGTTCGCTAAATCGGTTGATTTTCATTCCCCCGTCCTCTGCTCTCACAGCCTGCTGCTTTTCTATCCAACTAGTTAATTGAATTCGTCTTCTATCCGGCCAGTTGTAAATCAGCCTTCTATCATTTTTATTATACGCTATATTATTATACACTCTCTCTCGTCTGCTGAATAGCTTTCCGTGTGCGCGGAAGAGTCTCGACTTGATTCATAAAGAATCGATAGCTGCTGCTGCCGCCGTAGAAACTAAAAGCTATGTCACGTCTTACAGTGAAGTCCTTGTAAACATGAATATAGTCAAGATGAACATTTATATTCCACAGCACTAAAAAAAACAACATCCAATATTCATCTGTTATCAGAGAAATTAGATTCAAGAGAGAAACAAATGAAGTATATAATTGGTTCCGGAGGACAAAGTCGGGCCTTTAAAGGAGACTGGAGTACATCTCATTTGGCACCCTTCCAGTAAGGCGTTGGTAACACCTACCGCAGCTCCGCTGATACATTACTTATTGCATAAGAGTCCCTGCAATGACAGCAAGCCATAAGTCATAGCCATGTTTACATTCTGCAGACTCTCTGGGATGAGATGTATGGCGCCCTCAGCCAGAACCTAAAGACGCCTCCACGCGTCAATTACAGAGAGAGATGAGATGAGATGCGTTATTAACCTCCGAGCTAAGTCCTCTCCTCAGCTCGTCAACATGGCGATGCCGTGTCACATTATTAGATTGTAGAGTCATATTCTAATTGCAGTGTAATCTGATGGGGGTTCGTTTTATTGGTACTGGAGGCTAATCTGTAACTCTGGTTTCTCACCAGAGCGGTGAAACATAAGGTCCCGTCGCAGTGAGAGCAGTGTCGGTGTCAAACGCCCGTCGCTCTGATCAGCGTTAATGTTTTCAGCAGAGGCCACGGGCACCCATTTGCTATTCCGAACACACACAGTCCAGTGCCATGGTACTCCCAGAGTCAGAATGATTGGCCTTGTCAGCACCAGAGGTTGGAAACTCAGCGGCTTCGCAAAAAAATCAGTTCCCAGAGAGAAAGCACTCCACTCATCGAGGACATTAAATGTCTGTGGATTGATCTCTTCAAAAGCTAATAGTGTCAAAGGTATTCAACGTTTATGTACACATGCTGCAGAAACATGTCCTATTAAAGGTGCTATTGATAACATTGATAACTATACTTGCCTCCTGATTTTCCCTGGAGGCTCCCGTTTTTCATCGCCCTCTCCCCGTTTCCTCCCGGAGTCACAATTCTCCCGTATTTCTCCCGATTTATGGCACACGTCTTTCCCTTTTCGTCATCTCAGCCTCGTTTCTGGAACTAAACAGTGTATAATCCCTACTGTTTCCACCCGGACAACAATAGAGCTACACCGACTGTCGTTTCCTGGCGGAAGAGAGAGCAGTCTATGCTCACGACACAACGCAGTTTGAGCTCATGTTTAAGCTGCGCTCGCCACGGCGTGCAGCGCCCCAAAGTTGAGCTTTGCTCAACGCAGTGAAAAGCCGTCGTGGCGTGGCGCAAAGCTGCTGGAAATGACGGGTTTCAGAGCGCAGTGGTGGCGTTTTCCTGTTGTGTCTGAACGGACCTTCAGTGAGTGAGAGAAGGAGAGAGAAATGGAGAGTACTAAGAGAAAGAAATACTCAAGCAGGAGCAAACGGATGAGTTTATGCCAGAGATTCACACACCAAGTTCACTCCAGAGGGACGAATTATTCAGCTTTCTTTCCTGGGAGAATTTTGCTGCTGCAGTGTTCTTATTATTTTGTTATTTTCACTCTTTTAAAGTCACCAGAATGCAGAAAACAAAGTCTCTGAAACTCACATTTCTCTGGAGACCCCCCGCTGGTTGGCAAGTATGTTGATGACATTCAGCCACATTCTGCCTCCCCGTTCTATTGCATTCACTTCACAACAAGTCGTTGCTAGACACTTACCATCAGTCTCAGTCTTTTATCTGTTTTTTCCGCGCTAACCGATGACCCAGATCCTAACGTCGTTAAACTATTGGCTCAGAAGCCTTGTTAGCAGTGGGAACCAAACGTCTGATATCATTTTGGATCCGCCAACATTATTTTAAATGATTAATTCACCATCATCATAATGGTTGGGTTTTTTCCTCAGGAAATGCCACACTATTATTCGGCACCTTTCTAAAAGTGTATGGATGAATTATGTTTTAAAAAATATAAACAATGTTATCAATAAGACCTTTTTAAATGGACAGGATGCAGAACTCAAATCAAACTGTTATTCAGTCAGTCAGCTCGAATACAACTTCACACACACGTCACTGCCCAGTCAGACGTACCATAAAGCGTTTCAGTGGTTGAACCATTGCATTTCTTTTGCTGTAGTGACATTTTAGTGGCATATTCTTTTCCCTTTGCAAAAGCATGTTTTTCATTACTCAAAAGGAGCTGAGAGTAGAGGTATCCTTACTGCTGAAAATAGGTATAAATAGTATCAATAGCCCCTTAAAAAATAACAACACAACCATCTAGTATACAATATAATCACTGAAGTGCTATAACCACCATCTGTGTGATCCTCCATAAGGCCAAGGGGCCAAAGATAATTCAGTATCATGTGATTTTAGTTCCTATTGGGCCATTTATGTGTGTCAATATACAGGGCTCGTGCCAGGTTGACAGTATCGGTGGGTTGGGGGGGGGGGTCTTTTGACCGTCACTGTTAATCAAATCAAATGTCCCGCAGTCATATTCTATTCAAATCCAACGTGGCTCTCCCCTCTGGTTTCAGCTCTGCTTCACTAAACGTTTAGAGACCAAAAGGGAAAGACAAAACAAAGGTTTGGATGATGGATGAACAATTCTTGGCTTTTTTTTTTCTTTCTTTCTTTCTTTAATTATTTGTTGCTGATATTTGACATTTTTTTTTTTCCCTGTACAAAAGATCTATTTCTATATTTGCAATAAATTTGTAATTAAAAATGAAAAATGTGCCTCTTTGATTCACTGGAATATTTGTTTCTTTTAAAACTGCAGTAGGCAGTACATATATTTGGCATCATTGGACAGAAATTCCATAATAACCTTTCAGCATATTATAATTCAAGAGTTCTGAGACAAAACTAGTTGAGCTTGTAGGACTTGATATTACAATCCCAAGTTTAATTGATGTTGTGAGTGGGGATAGGGGTCATCAGGTGGGCACCCTCCTTCATCCTGGCGTCCCAGGTGTTGCTCCCCTCCGCAAATACCCTCTTGCTCATCATTTTGCAGCCCAGCAGGGATCCTTTCCCTTCAGCCAAATCCAGTCGCCGCTTCGCTCGGCAGCTTCTGATAACGACCTGACGGCTTTTCAGAAGACCTGCCCTCGTACTCCCATCAGGAGGACTTCTGAGAAAAAAGACTTCTACTCCTCCTCATGGATCTGTTTTCAGGCTTTAAAAAAAATCTAGCCTAGTGACGGGAGACTTTGACCAATCACAGGTCATTTCAGAGAGGGAGAGAGCGTTCCTATTGGCTGTGCTCCGGCTCATGGGGGGTGCTTGGTATAAACTTTCTGATTTCACAGCTAAACAGTGCACTACAAGATGTTTCTGAGAACATTTGAGGAGAGAAATAGGCATTACAGTAATGAAATATTAATTCATACTCGATCAGTGCTGCCTAGTTTGACCGTTTGATCAGAGTTGGCGAGTGATTGACAGCTGCTCAGAGACGGCAAGACTCCAGATCAGCTCTGATTGGGTGTTTTCCTCCGGTCTGTGAAATCGTGCAGATGCCATTAGGAGCACCGGAGGACACTGGATTCAGATTTCAGATTACCTGTCTCATGCTCTACTGTCAGGATATAGTGACCGTTTTATAAAAATAACTTTTTTTCTATCAGATTTGCTCAATTTCTACCCGCTGCTGCTTTAATTCTAAATAATTATCACTCATGATTCACTAGTTTGCCAAGATACGTAGCACTGTGTGTCTGCTAGCGTGTACTACTATACTACTGTATATACAGTATGTGCTTCTCCACCCTTGACTGAGTCTTGACTGTAATTCAATTATGTATGCATTGAGGGCTGCAAAGCACCTGGACTGTCTATTGTGGGAATTACAACACATACACACACACACATACCAGCGGCCACTTGTTCCCTCCATTAAGACCTCTCAGTGTATTGAGGGCCCTGGTACACGGGCACAGATGGGCACTCGAAGAATAGGAGGAGGAACAAAAAAAAAAAAAGAAACTTGATGACTCATGGAAATGACAAACACGTCCACCTCAGTCACGGTTCCATAGAGACTCGGATGTTTAAGTCTAGTGTGAGGAAACGCTTTGCTGAACATACAAATTTAATGAGTTGGATGACAGAGAACAACCGGGGAGGTTTTTCTTTCTGAATCTGAAGGCAGAGAGGGGGGCGAGCCGGGGATCTGCAGCTCTGCTGGTAGCATTCAAAGTGCTGCTCGGACACGTTTTGACTACAGACAAATCGTCAGGATTTACTCTGCAAAATATCTAAATTTGAGACACAAAGGCGGGAAAGAGGTCTTTATTGAAGATATACACTAATTATCTTTAACCCTCTGAGACTCACAATAGAGGTGTTTTAGTCTTTGTTAGGGAGGTTCAGGGGGTCTTTAGGGGGAGATAGCAGGTCAACAGTAGATGTCACATAGAAGTGGTGTACATCATCTGAAAGCTGAGAACCTGAAGATTAATTTTAGTTTAGAACATTCTGATAAACGGATATGATGGTCATCCCCATGCTCTATTATGTCTCATAAGTTGTTGCAGCAGTGTTTGTGTTGATACCATTTGTTACACAGATTTGGTACTAAATTTAACAATTTTTTTACCACTGGAGAATTGATAAAAATGATCAATAATCCCTCCAAAATACCACATTAAGACACCAAGACCTTGAGGAACACCATATAAAAAGCCATGCTGTGATTTGGGATCAAAAACTTTTGACATTTTGGAGATTTCTGCAAGAATTGCATTTTTCTGCGATTGGATGGCGAGCACTTCTGATGTGTAAACTGCTCAGAAACCCCCTTATTGTCAATCTAGCTAGGAAAGCCATCCATCCTCTGAATGCTCTAGGTCTCTAGTTTGATCCATCCATCCTCTGAATGCTCTAGGTCTCTAGTTTGTGGCTGTAAAGTTTCATGAGGCTGTGATTATCCTAGAGGTCACCTCAGGTCATTTTATACAGTGAGGTCAAGTTTAAAAAAAATGGTCTCACTACAATGAAATGTCTCCTATGGGGACTAACATCATCACACATGAGTACAGTTGAGCTCATTGGATCCACCAGAGTCTCAGCTTTACAGTGAGACACAATTTATGTAATATTAAGACTGTTTAGGGACCCCAGTATGCAGAAATATTCAAACACACCATTTTAGAATAGGAGAAAAACTGCATGTGATGATCATGAAGTGGACATGTCTGTAAAGGGGAGACTCGTGGGTACCCAGAGAACCCATTTACATTCACATAATCTGGAGGTCAGAGGTCAAGGGACCCCTTTGAAAATGGCCACGCACATTGCTCGCTAAAATTCTCTTCACGTTTTTTTTCTGTTGTAATGACACACACAAAAATCCTACAGTAAGCGCTGACTCACTCAAACCCCCAAAGAAACATCCCTACAAATCGTGTGGCTCTTCACAAATTATCAGACATATTGTGTGAGCTTCTATAAGCTCTGCTATTTATGGATCAGTTGATTATGCTGCTCCCACCTTCTGCTTTGCAAAGAAAGGACTTGTGGGGATTTGTTCGTGATTCAGCGGTGACCCGTCGCAGTCTCTCTCGAGCGTGTTGCAGACTGTGGCATCAGCTCAGCTAAACTCCACAACACGGGGAACCGGAACGGAAGTGAAGGGTGGTTCTCACGGGGGAACCTGTTACATGAGGGGTTAAACTGTTAGTCATGTCTGCGTGTCATGAGAGGGAGTGTAGTCATTTGACTTTGCCCAATTTAAAGTGAAAGTAGTGTGAAAAATATCTGTAGTTGTAACTCTAGTTATGTGATTAGAGGTGGAACCTTTCAATCACGCTGCTATTCCCTCCCACTAGCCGTGTTTCCTTTCAATTATCAGGAGAATTTTATGCAACGTAATGCAATGCAATGCAAATAAAAATGGAAGCTTTGAAGAACTTTTCAACACAAAGGTCTTAAGACTGTACTGACCACATTTGAAGTCGATCGGGTTAAATCTCTAGGAGGAGTTTGTTAAAGTATAGTGCCTGGAAATGGCAAAAAAAAGACCTAAAATAACACATTCAATTCAAAACGGCTGACTTCCTGTTGGGTTTACGGTATACCTCCAAAAAGGCTTTTTTGTACGTCTCAATATGTTGCGTATACCTGCCAAATGTCATACTTCTAGGTGAAACAACAACGAGGGGCTAAATTTTAGCAATTATTTTAGGGGGCGCTATCGAACCATTTCGTCACATCCGAGCAAGAGACGCAGAAAATATCAAATTTGTCACCAGTCCTGATACATGTGCAAAATTTGCTTGGTTTCTGAGCACCTGTAGCCTCTTAAAAATGTGATTACTTTGTTCTAAAAATAATAATAAGGAGAAACGAAGCAATCGTGCCCGGAACACCTCCCCAGGGAGTCGCCCAAGGAGCATCCTTACTAGATGCCCGAACCACCTCAACTGGCTCCTTTCGACGCAATGAAGCAGCGGCTCTACTCCGAGTCCCTCACGGATGACTGAGCTTCTCACCCTATCTCTAAGGGAGACGCCAGCCGCCCTCCTGAGGAAACACATTTCAGCCGCTGGTACCCGCGATCTCGTTCTTTCGGTCATGACCCAGCCCTCATGACCAGAGGTGAGAGTAGGAACGAAAGTTGTTTCGTATCCCACCGTTTTCTAAACAGAAAAAGTACTTTATTTAAGATATACAGTTCTAAATATAAGTGTTCATTTATGTTTATATATCTGTGTATTCGACACATCCTTGAGAGGACAAGGTCAGTGAATGTCTTGTCTCTTGTCTGTCTGTCTGTCTCAACAAGGACAGTCTGAGCCGGCAGAAGGAAGGCTGCCTGTCTGCTCCACTTTTCTAACCTGACGGAGGTGAAATTATTAAAAATGGATGTGCCATCATGACAGCTGGGTTTCCATCCAAGAGCTCCATCCATCGTATGTGAAATATTTAGTGTGCATCTAAAAAAGATAGAAGTGCTTCTACTGAAAAATAAAAATAGTAAATACAAGTGGAGATACATTTATTATGTAAATTAGACGCAGAAAGTCTTGCACCTGTCAAACATTCCTGGATATCCGTCTCTAGTTTTGACATCATTCATCATCTTTTCCTTCTGTATCTTACTTCTCTCTCTCAGTGTGTCCGTCTCAGATTTAACAAGTCCCCTCTGTGTCTGTCAGCCTTTCTCTTTCCTTCTGTTTTTACATCATTCGCTCCCTCCCTCCCTCCCTCCCTCTGACCCTGTTCTTCCTCCCCACACTGACGTCCTCCTCTTCCCATTGTTGCCTCAAACCTCCCCGCTGAGTTGTGTAAGCCAAACTCAGCAGCTATAGAGAAATATCCCACATTTATATTTCTAAATATCCATAACTCCCCAACCATCCATGTTAAGCTCTTTATCGCCTGAGGATTAGATGGGGGGGTTGGATTAACCCTTGACTATCCATTCTGCATTTTAAACTATAACAGTTAATCCTGACTGCTATTTATTTGCGTGTGCTCTTTCATGCTCATATCTCTTATTGTGTTTTTGTTAAAAAGAGACGGACACAAAGGAAATAAAAGAGCAGATGATCAAAAAGGAGTTGACCTCCAAAATTCGGTGGGAACTCCACAACTTTTATTGACCAGAGAATGTGAGACTTACTATAATCTCCCTTTGACCTCTCTCACTCACACACAGTCTCACTGCTGGGAGATAATGTCCGTAACCCCCTCGATGCAGGAACTCAAAGTCCACAAGAATATGAGCGTCAGAACGCTGTGAATCCAAAGTGATCAATCAAAGTTAAGAGGATGAACAGAAACGTGTGTGTGAGAGTGTGTGTGTCACATTGTAGTATCTTTAGTGATATTCATCTTTATGAGAGACTTCTAGTTATTAGTCTGTTTTAATTGGACTCTTCAAACCCACCGAGCTTTAATCAGCACATATTGGATGTTACGGGGGTTAAGTGAGAGTTGAATGTCAATTAAGTTCAACATATTAAAGTTCCTTCTTTATTAAAGGGGAGCTTATTGGGAATAAGTGATGTAACTCCGCTGTAATTTACAGCTACTTTCCAGGATATAAAAATGGTCTGACGTCGTCTCCTGCTGACCAAACAAATGTTTTGCTCCTTTTTCTTTGACTTTGTTAAATAGCTGTGGCACATCACACAGCAGCAGGTGGCCCAGCAGAGGTAACTTCATTAATCATTTAAATCTTCCAATGTGGCACTGTGGTCTCATACGGTTATTGGTCGGAGGTTTAGGGTCCCTGCAAGGTGTAGAACGAAGCGCTACAGGAACAGCTTTGTTGCAGCTGCAATAGCTCATTTAAATAAGTCCTAGCAACATTTGCACATATTTATGGAAAGTTTCTCCGATCGTCTTTTGTCCTGATATTTCAGTGTTTTTTTTTATATTGTTCTTGTGGCCTTCTTTTTGCTGGGTCCTGATCCCAGTAAGCCTTTGAGTACTCTTTGTCATGTTTTTGGTGTGTCTGTCTTTTGTCTGTGCTCTACTGCTTAATTTATTGTCAATACGGATGTCATCCTCTATTTTTGCTGCAAAAAAATCTACCTACTGGTACAAATAAAGTCACCTGAAACCTGATAAAAAAATGTGTTTAAAACGTACATACAGTCCCTTTAAAGGTCCCATATCATTTTCAGATTCATACTTGTATTTAGTGTTTCTACTAGAACATGTTTACATGCTGCAATGTTCAAAAAACCTTTATTTTCCTCATACTGTCTGCCTGAATATACCTATATTTACCCTCTGTCTGAAACGCTCCGTTTTAGTGCATTTCAACGGAATTGCGTTGCTATGCAACAGTTTGGGTACATGTTTACTTCCTGTCAGCTGATGTTATTTACATACACTGCAACAGGAAAGAAACTGGGACACATTTAGAATGTTTACGTTTAAAACCGCATAATGGTCTAAATATTGTAAATTTGTGACATCACAAATGAACAGAAATCCTAACGGCTTGTTTCAAACGCACAATTTCTGAATACGGGCTGTGTGTATTTCTCCGTATATTGAGCGTTTTGATAGTTTAACAGTATTTATATAGCACTTAAACCTGCTTTAATATAAAATATAAATATGAAAATATCATAAAAAAGACCTGAAAATCTCACTTTTTACAATATGGGACCTTTAACAATATTTAATTATATATCTCTGTGTCAGGTGGAACACTGAAGGTGAAGTCTGGAGGTCAATAGTCACAGAAAACAAGCAGCCTTCCCCAAAATAACAGAAGTGACTGGTAGCCGCATGTGTTCTGTGGAGTTTCAAAAAGCCCAAATTGATCAGAAAATGACTTCAAACAGCAAAACTATCTTCTCTGAAACTAAAACGCTGCAGGGAGTCCACGAGTCTGACAGTCGAAGACTGATTTTAGTTTTTTATAGGAGGAAATAAAAGGTGGTTTGAATTAAAGACATAAAGCGAATCTCACTTTAGGAAAAATCCTTTAATTTAGATAACAACGGCAAATCAATACTGTATACAAAATAATAATTGTGCTCATAAACTATCCAACGCTGCTTGAGTCCAGAGGTAGAGACACCTAAAGTGGTTATTTAGGTCATACACTAAATGATGTTTGGATTCAAGATGCATTATTGTAATGGAAGAGACAACAGAGGAAGATACAACCACGGCTACACTAAGAGCCGATGCATGTTCTCCAGGTAAAGAAAAATCTCTGCAAATACCGTCCTACTGCCTTTGAAAGTTTGATGCATTGCATATGTAAACAAGGCATGAGGTGTGTGCACAAACAATAAGCAAAAACAGACTTATTAATAATTCATTATATCCATTGCTCTTTCCCTGGGAACCTGTCAGTATTTGGAGTCTCAGATGGTTCCTTCCAAAGGTTGGAGAGATGGAGGTTTGGAAAAGAAAGTATGAGATTCAACTTTTCCTCTCAGTGCTCGCTTCAAAGACCCTTTAAAAGCAGTTTAACAGCTCTTTCCTTCTGTTTATTTATCTGAATTCAAAGAATGCCAAAGTGAAATTGGTTGTGTAATTTGCAACAAAGACTTCTCTCAGAAGGGAACCGGCACATTGTTTTGTTTTTCTGCTGCTTTAATGTTTGCAGAATGGGGACGCTTTTCAGTGCATGGCCTCAGACTTGATAACAGAATTGGTTTTGCATGAGAAATAATTAATGAGTGCAATTAATAGAGATGTTCTAATACCATTTTGCGTGATAAAGAATACATACACTCACCGGCCACTTTATTAGGCACACCTGTTCAATTGCTTGTTAACACAAATAGCTAATCAGCCAATCACATGGCAGCAACTCAATGCATTTAGGCATCTAGAGGTGGTGAAGATGACTTGCTGAAGTTCAAACCGAGTATCAGAATGGGGAAGAAAGGGGATTGAAGTGACTTTGAACGTGGCATGGTTGTTGGTGCCAGACGGGCTGGTCTGAGTATTAAACTGCTGATCTACTGGGATTTTCACGCACAACCATCTCTAGGGTTTACAGAGAATGGTCCCAACAAGAGAACATATCCAGTGAGCGGCAGTTGTGTGGACGGAAATGCCTTGTTGATGTCAGAGGTCAGAGGAGAATGGGCAGAGTGGTTGGAGATGATAGAAAGGCAACAGGAACTCAAATAACCACTCGTTACAACCAAGGTATGCAGAATACCATCTCTGAACGCACAACACGTCCAACCTTGAAGCAGATGAAGACCACCCGGTACTAGCAAGGTGTACCTAATAAAGTGGCCGGTGAGTGTATATAGTTATCAATTTCATTATTAATTTGACAGCTGTTTACTACTGACCATGTATGGATGTAAAACATGAACTAAGACATACAGAGAATGAATGCAATAGAACTTGGAAACACTAGTGCCACCTCTATCATTTCCACTGGCATCGCACTGTTGTTGTTTGCTATTGTCACGTGACAAACTACCTGCAATCAGTTCTTCTTTGCTGCTCTAAAACAGTAGTTGCTAGTGGCAGCCATGATACCTCCAGGCTGACAGCACAGTGAAGGCTAGGTTGCATCCTAAATTCCGTCCTAACATGCTATTTAGTACGCTAAAACAGTATGTGAGATATTTTTGTATATCTGAAACCTTAGTATGAAACCAATAGAACGCAAATTGCATACTGTTTACGGTGAAATATTACAGTATGCAACACTGGACATTATGGCGGCATAAATACCCCACAATGCAATGCGGTAGTAGCAGACAATGGTGGACATGACATTCTAAGAGTGTGTTCCAATCCGCGTACTTCTGTACTTACACTCACTACTTTGAGTGCCTATGTGCGTTCACACTGGGAAGTACGGCAAAATGCAGTGCACTCAAAGTACCCGGATGTTGAGTGTGGAACGCTGGACACTTTCCACACTCAACTGTCGCCATCTTGGCTACTTAGCGGAAGGGGCGGAACCACGAGCACTATTCAAACATACGTAGATAACAGAATAAAACAATACAATACGTAAACATACCAGCGCATTTTCAGCCAACAGGAGGACACACCGTAGGCAACGACGTTGGAAACGTAATTTCCACTCTGCTTTCATTTTTTTTCAGAAGATATTATGGCGGGTAACGAGCCGCGGTCAAATGTTGCGATCGTCATTTCAGTGCGCTGCAGAGTATTCGATTTGAGACGACCCTACTCTGTTGACATTTACACACTACTCAAGTGAGTAAAGAGTGCACAAAGTGCACTACATTGAAGTGTACTTGAGGAAGTATGTGGATTGGAACACACTCTAAGTATAAGATTTCACTTTGCTAGGCGTAATATACTGTATTATTTAAATTAATTCAGACTTTGATTCTCCCAAACCATCGTTTTGGTCATATGAGGTTGGTACGGGTTACCATGGTTACACATCTCTATCCGACGAGAATGCTCTCAGGAAGTGATGACGACAATTACTACGAGGCCCTACTGTTTTGGAGTGGCAAAGAAAAATGTATTTCTGGTTAAACAAGTAGATTTTTTTTCTAGGTTAATAATTTATGGGTTTATCAGATCGGTGCACAGACTGGCGTACTCGCTGATCCTGGATTTTGGGCAGTATTGGATGCGTTTCCGATACTGGTATCGGTATCAGAACAACTCACACATGTTGTGTTTTCCATGTTTACAAGAAGAGCCCATACTGTGCATCTTCCTGGATTCCTGAAATCTAAAACACTCTGCACCGGTAGTTCATCAAGCAATTTGTCTTTCTGTTTTAGAAGAGTTCTTGTGATGGGTGACGATGAGAAATCTTGCAGGTGTGTGGAAAAGTTCACTCCCTTGAAGTAGCTTTTAGAGAAAGCAGCGAAGGCTCTTTGGTGACAGCCGCGAGGAGAACATGAGCAGGGTCCTTGCTGCCGGGCTTACTGGCGATGTCAGCAACCCTGAACTCACACTGAAGATTCAGAGTGCTGTCAACTTTTCTATTGCTCACACATCCATCACAGTGAAATGTCACAGGAATATGCAAATAGAAGAAGAAGAGGAAGTTTCATTAGATGTGGCTGTAAATATTGAGGATATCTCTATATGGATATTAGCATTAGCTATTAGCATCAACGTCGCACCCGATTCGACTGTTATCAGGCCATTAAATAGGCGTTATCAGTCGCTATGAGCACCGTAGATGTGGGTCATTGGGGGTCTACGTCACATTTTGAACACAAACAAAAAGGTTTCTTTATGTTTAGGCAACAAAACAACAACTTGAAAAAAAGCACCTGACTTCCTCTTCTGCTCCTGTCATAATTACTACGGTCGCTAGATGTCGCTGTTGTGTTCTTTTATACCTTTTTTCGGTGAGCTACCATGTGAATAGAATAAACCTACCATTCGGTGTAGTAGGCCCCTACTGACCCACATCTATGGGGCTTATAACAGCTGATGACAGTCTAATCGGCTAAACGTCACCACATCTCACCAAATGAACTGCCTGTAGGATTATGTACACTAAATATTTCCCTATAATGAATATGACGTTTTGTTCGGTGAGAACTAAACGTGCTTCATACGTTACTTATTACCGAGAGACTGACGATAATGCAGCTTCAAAGAACACAAAAGGTTGCGTGGGGGAAAGTGGTGCTATAAATATCTCACACCCTTTGATGATCCAGGATCAGTGGCTGCGTTCACTGATCGAGTCGTCTTTGTGCTGGCAGACTGTACACTGCATCGTGTTCCTCTATCACACAGTGATGAATTACAGTACAGAATGAAACGTGCATCTTAACAAATCTTAGTCAGTAACAAAAGTGTTTACATAGAACGGTATAAGGGAGGGAGAGGATACAAACATCAACTCTCTTTTCCTTTCAGATCACTTCACTTCCTGCCTTTGGGTGTTTTCCCGCCCTGATTAGTTGAACCTGTCCCTCATTGGTCCTGCTGTCACCTCACTTCCTGCTCACCTGCTCTTTCAATGTTCTTACAATGTTCTGAAGATGGACTACAAAAGGCGCTATTCCCCCCCATGTGTTTTTAAATAGGTCTTTCAGTGACAGACTGCTTCACCTGCGGTGTGTTAACAGAGTTACCACAGGTCCTCCTCCTGCTGCTGGAACACTCTATCAACAGATAATAAAGATCATCTGACATAACGTGGACAACCGGTGAAAAACAACATAGATATTGAGTTAATTGTTGGAGTTATGGAGAAGGGGTAGGATCACATACTGTAAGTGTAGGCTGGACTTCTTCCAACTTCTTGTCAGACATGTAATATTTATTTATGTTGATTATTTGTTAATTGGTTGTTTACTGTTCATTTTATTAGTTATTCTTGTTTTGTTTTTTACTGAGGTATTTGTTACATGTTCCAAATAAATAATTAATTAAAAATAAAGTGAAATGAAATGGTTGTCTCTGTCCATTCATATTAAACATTAATCACAATTAGTGTATGAAAATAATATGCAAGATTAGCATATAGTTTGTTATTATGAACGGCTGAACGGTGCGTCGCTTTAAATGCTACGGCCGCAAGGAATTGTGAGATGTTATTCTCTTGTTTCCTTTGGTGAAGGATGCTCCAGCGTATCCTCTGCTAAAGGAGATAATAAAGTAAAAGAAGCATTGAAGATACTTTCCTTAACTTTTGGTGAATTCAAACAGCTCTTATCACGGCTGCTACTGAGGTACTTCTGGGTCATTTCACTCAGTTAGGAACCTTCCTAAGCAAAAAGGACTATTCAAACACAACCCTAGTGTCTAGTAAGTTTGTGCTTGGTGTTCCTGGTTTTTGTTCCCTGCTACCTGGTTTTGGATTTACCTACCTGCTGGACTTCCTGTTTCATCTGGACTTGGTAAGTTTATTTTGTCAGTAAGTCATTGAGCTCTTCCTGATGCCTCCTCATCTGTTGATCTTCATCTCCTGAGACCTTGAAATACCATTTTTTTTTTTTTTTATAATTCAACTGCACACAAACTGTTAAAGTCCTGCTACTCCTCCTTTCCTGTAGTAAAGAGTGTAGATTAACAGCAGACCTATCTAACTCTTCTAACACACATACAGCACTGGCAGCTACCGCTGGTAAGGATTTAAAAGCCCACCATGGCACCATGTAATTACTCTGAATATTACGTGTCATCCTAACTCCGGCATTAAAAGCATGTCAGGAGTCACCCTGTGCAGTTATAAAACTATTAACGCTCATTTGAATGTCTCTCTTCATCCCTCCTTTCCACCCTCTTTTTTTACGTTTTTAAACCTTTCCGCATCCCATAATCCTTTCTTATCTCTCTTTTAGTTCATCACTCGTTGCACGGTCTCCATACGTTCGGCTGTTGAGCAACGTGCAGCTAATGGGGGGGGGGATCCATGCCATCATCAGTGAGTTTGTCTCTTTTCATGCTGTTTTGATGCTGTGAAATATCTCAACATCCTGCAGCTGGATTGGGATAGTTTGGACATTCATGGTTGCACGATAAATAACTTTTTCATCTCACACTATCATTGGGTCAGATATTAATTTTCCCATCAGTCTCATCTGTATTTTGTGTTAAGATGACACAATATCAGCTCGATTACAGCCCAACCCGGCAGACGTAGGGTGTAGGGCTGGATAGGGAACGGTGATGGTCGTTGGGAACGACAATCAGTTGTTTTATCCAGTGTAGTGCGTCATAGTGGACGACAGCGGACACCGCATCTGGGACGCCTCACAACGTCCCGACAGAAACACTAGCATGATTTAATTTTTTTGCATCATGAGCATCATACACACCACCGTTGTTCGTTTACACTGTTGTTCCTGGAAGTCGGTTCCTATACAGCACCTGTCCTATCAAATTGACAAATCGTAACAGACAAAAACATTGTCTGAATTCTGCAAAACAAGCTTCACTAAAGATTGTGAACATGGTAAATATTATTGACTTTATGCATTTAAGTGAGAAGGAAGTGCTCCAACTCCATTTTCTTGTCTTTCAGCTTCCTGTGTCACTTTATGTCCGCTGTCAGCTGGTCATCCCACTGTTATCAATCAATCAATCAACATTTCTTTGTATAGCTTTAAAAACAAACATCAAGAGCTTCAAATGGATTCTAAAGCGAACTGGAAGCCAACGGAGTGAGTAAAGTACGGTGGGTAAGGTGTTCACGTCTGGAAGTGTTAGTTAAAAAGGCGAGCAGCAGCATTTTGTACAAGTTGGAGGCGTGTGAGGGAAGACCCGTTGAGACCAACGTACAGTGCATTACAATAGTCAAGTCTGGAGCTAATAAAGGCTTGAATTATTGCCTTCTCGAGATTGTGCCTATTGAGTAAAGGTTTTTACTTCAGCCAGGAGACGAAGCTGGAAAAAGCTCATTTTAAAAACAGAGTCAATCTGTTTATTAAATTTCAAACAGCTGTCAAATGTCACCCAGATGTGTTCTAGTCATGGAGACAGAATGGTGGTCAGAATCTGTTTGCATTTGTATTTTCATTATGTGCATTTAGCAATATGATATAACAGAAGTTGTCTGAGCATTGCCATTCAAAACATGTGCTAATACAATATTAACTCATCCAAAACCCAGCGGGCAGCGGAGACTCATTTGGTTTTAGTCACGTCGTTACACTGCTGTCAGCTAATTATTACAAATTACAGAAGAAGACATACTTTATTGATCCCCGAGGGGAAATTACATTTTTCACTGGCCCAAAATACATACACACATGCACAAGCAGGACCTGTACACATGGGGGCTACCCATGGACAGGCCCGAGCGGTTGGGGGCGGGGGGGTTTGTGCCTTCCTCAAGGGCATGTCGGTAGTGCACAGGAGGTGAACTGGCACCTCTCCAGCTACACACTCCATACTAACTCGGTCTTTGCGGGGACTTGAAACGGCAACCCCTTCGGTCCAAGCCCGGACTGAGCTACTGCCATGTTACATTTCTGGGTGAAAAGATTTAATTTATGTTGATAAATCAGATTTAAGATCAACAAATTAAAAAAAATAAATAAGAATCACCTGGTTTAGTTATTGATTGATTGTGAAGAATATAAATGATGTGATATGATCGTCCTTTTAATCCAATATCTGTGGTGGATGTGATGATGTCAAGCCATAAGACCTCCTCAAAAATAAAAATAAAAAGTAAAGATTAGTCGGCTGTATGAACCAGAAAGGCATGTTATCTTACCCACTGAGCAAAGACACGTTCAAAAGACATCAATGTAACGTCTCTGTCGACCGTCCAAAAGACGTCCACTGAGGAGCCAGAACGAACGTTTTTGTGACGTCTTTTTTTAAACGTCTTTTTAACGTTCGACTATTGATGTCAACCCGAGTCGCACGTCCACAGACATCCAAAAGGTGTCCTAGTCAGACGTCTAGATATTGAACCCATTTTGCTCGTCCACCAGACGTACAAAAGTGTGTCTGGACTGACGGACGTTGTACAGTCATGATCTGAACGTCTTCCTGCCGTCACATGTCTGCTGGGTAACATTGTATGTCAGAATGCTGATGTTTAGCTCATAGCGCTGCTGCTGCGTCTCCAAGTACAGCCTCACACTCACCCCACATGGCCGTAGACTCTTAGTCATGTTTCAATCTCACCAGCGTCGACAGCTGCAGCCTGGGATTTGACCTTGCTCAGCCTCTCTCTCTCTCTCTCTCTCTCTCTCTCTCTCTCTCTCTCTCTCTCTCTCTTA